>JAUPMV010000141.1:0-100349 GCA_030848855.1 Branchinecta sandiegonensis | reverse complement strand
CAGTCTTTCCACTATAGTCTGTCCACTTTAGTCTTTCCACTTTAGTCTTTCCACTATAGTCTCCACTTTATTCTGTCCACTACATTCTTTCCACTTTAGTCTTTCCACTATTCTCTTTCCACTTTAGTCTTTCCACTATAGTCTCCACTTTATTCTGTCCACTACAGTCTTTCCACTTTAGTCTTTCCACTATTCTCTGTCCACTTTAGTCTTTCCACTATTCTCTGTCCACTTTAGTCTTTCCACTATAGTCTCCACTTTATTCTGTCCACCACAGTCTTTCCACTTTAGTCTTTCCACTATAGTCTGTCAACTTTAGTCTTTCCACTATTCTCTGTCCACTTTAGTCTTTCCACTTTAGTCTTTCCACTTTAGTCTGTCATCTTTAGTCTTTCCACTATTGTCTGTCCACTTTAGTCTTTCCACTATAGTCTGTCCACTTTCGTCTTTCCACTTTAGTCTTTCCTCTTTAGTCTGTCCACTTTAGTCTTTCCACTATAGTCTATCCACTTTAGTCTTTCCACTTTAGTCTTTCCACTTTATTCTTTCCACTTCAGTGTGTACACTTTAGTTTGTCCACTGAGTCTTTCCACTTCAGTCTTTCCACTATAGTCTGTCCACTTTAGTCTTTCCACTTTAGTCTTTCCACTATAGTCTTTTCACTTCAGTCTGTCCAATTTAGTCTTTCCACTACTGTCTGTCCACTTTAGTCTTTCCACTATAGTCTTTCCACTTTAGTCTGTCAACTTAGTCTTTCCACTTCAGTCTTTCCACTATAGTCTGTCCACTTTAGTCTTTCAACTATTCTCTGTCCACTTTTGTCTTTCCACTTTAGTCTTTCCACTATAGTCTCCACTTTATTCTGTCCACTTTAGTCTTTCCACTATAGTCTCCACTTTATTCTGTCCACTACATTCTTTCCACTTTAGTCTTTCCACCATTCTCTGTCCACTTTAGTCTTTCCACTATAGTCTCCACTTTATTCTGTCCACTTTCGTCTTTCCACTTTAGTCTTTCCACTTTAGTCTGTCCACTTTAGTCTTTCCACTATAGTCTGTCCACTTTAGTCTTTCCACTTTAGTCTTTCCACTTTATTCTGTCCACTTTAGTCTTTCCACTATTCTCTGTCCACTTTAGTCTTTCCACTATAGTCTTTTCACTTCAGTCTGTCCACTTTAGTCTTTCCTCTTTAGTCTGTCCACTTTAGTCTTTCCACTATAGTCTATCCACTTTAGTCTTTCCACTTTAGTCTTTCCACTTTATTCTTTCCACTTCAGTGTGTACACTTTAGTTTGTCCACTGAGTCTTTCCACTTCAGTCTTTCCACTATAGTCTGTCCACTTTAGTCTTTCCACTTTAGTCTTTCCACTATAGTCTTTTCACTTCAGTCTGTCCAATTTAGTCTTTCCACTACTGTCTGTCCACTTTAGTCTTTCCACTTTAGTCTTTCCACTTTAGTTTTTCTACTTTAGTCTGTCCACTTTAGTCTTTCCACTTTATTCTGTCCACTTCAGTGTGTACACTTTAGTCTGTCCACTGAATCTTTCCACTTCAGTCTTTCCACTATATTCTGTCCACTTTAGTCTTTCCACTTTAGTCTTCCCACTATAGTCTCCACTTTATTCTGTCCACTTTAGTCTTTCCACTTTAGTCTTTCCACTTTATTCTGTCCACTTCAGTGTGTACACTTTAGTCTGTCCACTGAATCTTTCCACTTCAGTCTTTCCACTATAGTCTGTCCACTTTAGTCTTTCCACTTTAGTCTTCCCACTATAGTCTCCACTTTATTCTGTCCACTACATTCTTTCCACTTTAGTCTTTCCACTATTCTCTGTCCACTTTAGTCTTTCCACTATAGTCTCGACTTTATTCTGTCCACTACAGTCTTCCACTGTAGTCTTTCCACTATAGTCTGTCCACTTTAGTCTTTCCACTATTCTCTGTCCACTTTAGTCTTTCCACTATGGTCTGTCCACTTTAGTCTTTCCACTATTCTCTGTCCACTTTAGTCTTTCCACTATAGTCTCCACTTTATTATGTCCACTACAGTCTTTCCACTATAGTCTTTCCACTATAGTCTGTCCACTTTAGTCTTTCCACTATAGTCTCCACTTTATTATGTCCACTACAGTCCACTACAGTCTTTCCACTACTGTCTGTCCACTTTAGTCTTTCCTCTACTGTCTGTCCACTTTAGTCTTTCCACTTTATTCTGTCCACTTCAGTGTGTACACTTTAGTCTGTCCACTGAGTCTTTCCACTTCAGTCTTTCCACTATAGTCTGTCCACTTTAGTCTTTCCACTTTAGTCTATCCACTATAATCTGCACTTTATTCTGTCCACTACATTCTTTCCACTTTAGTCTTTCCACTATTCTCTGTCCACTTTTGTCTTTCCACTATAGTCTCCACTTTATTCTGTCCACTACAGTCTTTCCACTATACTCTGTCTACTTTAGTCTTTCCACTATTCTCTGTCCACTTTTGTCTTTCCACTTAGTCTTTCCACTATAGTCTCCACTTTATTCTGTCCACTACAGTCTTTCCACTATAGTCTTTCCACTATAGTCTGTCCACTTTAGTCTTTCCACTTTAGTTTTTCCACTTTAGTCTGTCCACTTTAGTCTTTCCACTACTTTAGTCATTCCACTTTAGTTTTTCCACTATTCTCTGTCCACTTTAGTCTTTCCACTTTAGTCTTTCCACTTTAGTCTGTCATCTTTAGTCTTTCCATTATAGTCTGTCCACTTTAGTCTTTCCACTATAGTCTGTCCACTTTAGTCTTTCCACTTTATTCTGTCCACTTCAGTGTGTACACTTTAGTTTGTCTTCTGAGTCTTTCCACTTCAGTCTGTCCACTTTAGTCTTTCCACTATAGTCTTTCCACTTTAGTCTGTCGACTTTAGTCTTTCCACTATAGTCTGTCCACTTTAGTCTTTCCACTATAGTCTTTCCACTTTAGTCTGTCGACTTTAGTCTGTCCACTATAGTCTGTCCACTTTAGTCGTTCCACTTTATTCTGTCCACTTCAGTGTGTACAATTTAGTCTGTCCGCTGAGTCTTTCCACTTCAGTCTTTCCACTATAGTCTGTCCACTTTAGTCTTTCCACTTTAGTCTTTCCACTATAGTCTCCACTTTATTCTGTCCACTACATTCTTTCCACTTTAGTCTTTCCACCATTCTCTGTCCACTTTAGTCTTTCCACTATAGTCTCCACTTTATTCTGTCCACTTTCGTCTTTCCACTTTAGTCTTTCCACTTTAGTCTGTCCACTTTAGTCTTTCCACTATAGTCTGTCCACTTTAGTCTTTCCACTTTAGTCTTTCCACTTTATTCTGTCCACTTTAGTCTTTCCACTATTCTCTGTCCACTTTAGTCTTTCCACTATAGTCTCCACTTTATTATGTCCACTACAGTCTTTTCACTATAGTCTGTACACTTTAGTCTTTCCACTACAGTCTCCACTTTATTCTGTCCACTACAGTCTTTCCACTACTGTCTGTCCACTTTAGTCTTTCCCTTACTGTCTGTCCACTTTAGTCTTTCCACTTTATTCTGTCCACTTTAGTCTTTCCACTTTATTCTGTCCACTTCAGTGTGTACACTTTAGTCTGTCCACTGAGTCTTTCCACTTCAGTCTTTCCACTATAGTCTGTCCACTTTAGTCTTTCCACTTTAGTCTTTCCACTATAATCTCCACTTTATTCTGTCCACTACATTCTTTCCACTTTAGTCTTTCCACTATTCTCTGTCCACTTTTGTCTTTCCACTATAGTCTCCACTTTATTCTGTCCACTACAGTCTTTCCACTATACTCTGTCTACTTTAGTCTTTCCACTATTCTCTGTCCACTTTAGTCTTTCCACTATAGTCTCCACTTTATTCTGTCCACTACAGTCTTTCCACTATAGTCTTTCCACTTTAGTCTTTCCACTATAGTCTGTCCACTTTAGTATTTCCACTTTAGTCCTTCCACTTTAGTCTTTCCACTTTAGTCTTTCCACTATAGTCTGTCCACTTTAGTCTTTCCACTATTCTCTGTCCACTTTAGTCTGTCCACTATAGTCTCCACTTTATTCTGTCCACTACAGTCTTTCCAATATAGTCTTTCCACTACAGTCTGTCCACTTTAGTCTTTCCACTTTAGTCTTTCCACTTTAGTCTGTCCACTTTAGTCTTTCCACTATAGTCTGTCAACTTTAGTCTTTCCACTATTCTCTGTCCACTTTAGTCTTTCCACTTTAGTCTTTCCACTATAGTCTTCACTTTATTCTGTCCACTACATTCTTTCCACTATAGTCTGTCCACTTTAGTCTTTCCGCTTTAGTCTTTCCACTTTAGTCTGTCCACTTTAGTCTTTCCACTATAGTCTTTCCACTTTAGTCTGTCGACATTAGTCTTTCCACTATAGTCTGTCCACTTTAGTCTTTCCACTTTATTCTGTCCACTTCAGTGTGTACACTTTAGTTTGTCCACTGAGTCTTTCCACTTCAGTCTTTCCACTATAGTCTGTCCACTTTAGTCTTTCCACTTTAGTCCTTCCACTATAGTCTTTTCACTTCAGTCTGTCCAATTTAGTCTTTCCACTATAGTCTGTCCACTTTAGTCTTTCCACTATAGTCTTTCCACTTTAGTCTGTCCACTTAGTCTTTCCACTTCAGTATTTCCACTATAGTCTGTCCACTTTATTCTTTCAACTACTCTCTGTCCACTTTTGTCTTTCCACTTTAGTCTTTCCACTATAGTCTCCACTTTATTCTGTCCACTACAGTCTTTCCACTATAGTCTTTCCACTATAGTCTGTCCACTTTATTCTTTCCACTTTAGTCTTTCCACTTCAGTCTTTCCACTATAGACTGTCCACTTTAGTCTTTCCACTTTAGTCTTTCCACTATAGTCTTTTCACTTCAGTCTGTCAACTTTAGTCTTTCCACTATAGTCTGTCCACTTTAGTCTTTCCACTATAGTCTTTCCACTTTAGTCTGTCCACTTTAGTCTTTCCACTATTCTCTGTCCACTTTTGTCTTTCCACTTTAGTTTTTCCACTATAGTCTCCACTTTATTCTGTCCACTACAGTCTTTCCACTATAGTCTTTCCACTATAATCTGTCCACTTTAGTCTTTCCACTTTAGTTTTTCCACTTTAGTCTGTCCACTTTAGTCTTTCCACTACTTTAGTCATTCCACTTTAGTTTTTCCACTATTCTCTGTCCACTTTAGTCTTTCCACTTTAGTCTTTCCACTTTAGTCTGTCATCTTTAGTCTTTCCATTATAGTCTTTCCACTTTAGTCTTTCCACTATAGTCTTTCCACTATAGTCTGTCTACTTTAGTCTTTCCACTATAGTCTGTCCACTTTAGTCTTTCTACTACAGTCTTTCCACTATAGTCTTTCCACTATAGTCTGTCTACTTTAGTCATTCCACTTTAGTTTTTCCACTTTAGTCTGTCCACTTCAGTCTGTCCACTTTAGTCTTTCCACTACTGTCTGTCCACTTTAGTCTTTCCACTTTATTCTGTCCACTTCAGTGTGTACACTTTAGTCTGTCCACTGAGTCTTTCCACTTCAGTCTTTCCACTATAGTCTGTCCACTTTAGTCTTTCCACTTTAGTCTTTCCACTATAGTCTCCACTTTATTCTGTCCACTACATTCTTTCCACTTTAGTCTTTCCACTATTCTCTGTCCACTTTAGTCTTTCCACTATAGTCTCCACTTTATTCTGTCCACTACAGTCTTTCCACTTTAGTCTTTCCACTATTCTCTGTCCACTTTAGTCTTTCCACTATTCTCTGTCCACTTTAGTCTTTCCACTATAGTCTCCACTTTATTCTGTCCACCACAGTCTTTCCACTTTAGTCTTTCCACTATAGTCTGTCAACTTTAGTCTTTCCACTATTCTCTGTCCACTTTAGTCTTTCCACTTTAGTCTTTCCACTTTAGTCTGTCATCTTTAGTCTTTCCACTATTATCTGTCCACTTTAGTCTTTCCACTATAGTCTGTCCACTTTCGTCTTTCCACTTTAGTCTTTCCTCTTTAGTCTGTCCACTTTAGTCTTTCCACTATAGTCTATCCACTTTAGTCTTTCCACTTTAGTCTTTCCACTTTATTCTTTCCACTTCAGTGTGTACACTTTAATTTGTCCACTGAGTCTTTCCACTTCAGTCTTTCCACTATAGTCTGTCCACTTTAGTCTTTCCACTTTAGTCTTTCCACTATAGTCTTTTCACTTCAGTCTGTCCAATTTAGTCTTTCCACTACTGTCTGTCCACTTTAGTCTTTCCACTATAGTCTTTCCACTTTAGTCTGTCAACTTAGTCTTTCCACTTCAGTCTTTCCACTATAGTCTGTCCACTTTAGTCTTTCAACTATTCTCTGTCCACTTTTGTCTTTCCACTTTAGTCTTTCCACTATAGTCTCCACTTTATTCTGTCCACTATAGTCTTTCCACTATAGTCTTTCCACTTTAGTCTTTCCACTTTAGTTTTTCTACTTTAGTCTGTCCACTTTAGTCTTTCCACTTTATTCTGTCCACTTCAGTGTGTACACTTTAGTCTGTCCACTGAATCTTTCCACTTCAGTCTTTCCACTATATTCTGTCCACTTTAGTCTTTCCACTTTAGTCTTCCCACTATAGTCTCCACTTTATTCTGTCCACTTTAGTCTTTCCACTTTAGTCTTTCCACTTTATTCTGTCCACTTCAGTGTGTACACTTTAGTCTGTCCACTGAATCTTTCCACTTCAGTCTTTCCACTATAGTCTGTCCACTTTAGTCTTTCCACTTTAGTCTTCCCACTATAGTCTCCACTTTATTCTGTCCACTACATTCTTTCCACTTTAGTCTTTCCACTATTCTCTGTCCACTTTAGTCTTTCCACTATAGTCTCGACTTTATTCTGTCCACTACAGTCTTCCACTGTAGTCTTTCCACTATAGTCTGTCCACTTTAGTCTTTCCACTATTCTCTGTCCACTTTAGTCTTTCCACTATGGTCTGTCCACTTTAGTCTTTCCACTATTCTCTGTCCACTTTAGTCTTTCCACTATAGTCTCCACTTTATTCTGTCCACTACAGTCTTTCCACTATAGTCTTTCCACTATAGTCTGTCCACTTTAGTCTTTCCACTATAGTCTCCACTTTATTCTGTCCACTACAGTCTTTCCACTACTGTCTGTCCACTTTAGTCTTTCCTCTACTGTCTGTCCACTTTAGTCTTTCCACTTTATTCTGTCCACTTCAGTGTGTACACTTTAGTCTGTCCACTGAGTCTTTCCACTTCAGTCTTTCCACTATAGTCTGTCCACTTTAGTCTTTCCACTTTAGTCTATCCACTATAATCTGCACTTTATTCTGTCCACTACATTCTTTCCACTTTAGTCTTTCCACTATTCTCTGTCCACTTTTGTCTTTCCACTATAGTCTCCACTTTATTCTGTCCACTACAGTCTTTCCACTATACTCTGTCTACTTTAGTCTTTCCACTATTCTCCGTCCACTTTAGTCTTTCCACTATAGTCTCCACTTTATTCTGTCCACTACAGTCTTTCCACTATAGTCTTTCCACTATAGTCTTTCCACTATAGTCTTTCCACTATAGTCTGTCAACTTTAGTCTTTCCACTTTAGTCTTTCCACTATAGTCTCCACTTTACTCCGTCCACTATAGTCTTTCCACTATAGTCTTTCCACTATAGTCTGTCCATTATAGTCTTTCCACTATTCTCTGCCCACTTTAGTCTTTCCACTATAGTCTACACTTTATTCTGTCCACTACAGTCTTTCCACTAAAGTCTTTCCACTATAGTCTGTCTACTTTAGTCTTTCCACTTTAGTTTTTCCATTTAGTCTGACCACTTCAGTCTTTCCACTAAAGTCTGTCCACTTTAGTCTTTCCACTTTAGTCTTTCCACTTTAGTCTTTCCACTATAGTCTCCACTTTATTCTGTCCACTACAGCCTTTCCACTATATTCTTTCCACTATAGTCTGTCCATTATAGTCTTTCCACTATTCTCTGCCCACTTTAGTCTTTCCACTCTAGTCTCCACTTTATTCTGTCCACTACAGTCTTTCCACTATAGTCTTCCCACTATAGTCGGTCCATTTTAGTCTTTCCACTTTAGTCTTTCCACTTTAGTCTTTTCACTTTAGTATGTCCACTTTTGTCTTTCCACTAATCTCTGTCCACTTTAGTCTTTCCACTTTAGTCTTTCCACTATAGTCTCCACTCTATTCTGTCCACTACAGTCTTTCCACTATAGACTTTCCACTATAGTCTGTCCACTTTAGTCTTTCCACTTTAGTCCTTCCACTTTAGTCTTTCCACTTTAGTCTTTCCACTATAGTCTGTCCACTTTAGTCTTTCCACTATTCTCTGTCCACTTTAGTCTGTCCACTATAGTCTCCACTTTATTCTGTCCACTACAGTCTTTCCAATATAGTCTTTCCACTATAGTCTGTCCACTTTAGTCTTTCCACTTTAGTCTTTCCAATTTAGTCTGTCCACTTTAGTCTTTCCACTATAGTCGGTCAACTTTAGTCTTTCCACTATTCTCTGTCCACTTTAGTCTTTCCACTTTAGTCTTTCCACTATAGTCTCCACTTTATTCTGTCCACTACATTCTTTCCACTATAGTCTGCCCACTTTAGTCTTTCCACTTTAGTCTTTCCACTTTAGTCTGTCCACTTTAGTCTTTCCACTATAGTCTTTCCACTTTAGTCTGTCGACTTTAGTCTTTCCACTATAGTCTGTCCACTTTAGTCTTTCCACTTTATTCTGTCCACTTCAGTGTGTACACTTTAGTTTGTCCACTGAGTCTTTCCACTTCAGTCTTTCCACTATAGACTGTCCACTTTAGTCTTTCCACTTTAGTCTTTCCACTATAGTCTTTTCACTTCAGTCTGTCCACTTTAGTCTTTCCACTATAGTCTGTCCACTTTAGTCTTTCCACTATAGTCTTTCCACTTTAGTCTGTCCACTTTAGTCTTTCCAATATTCTCCGTCCACTTTTGTCTTTCCACTTTAGTCTTTCCACTATAGTCTCCACTTTATTCCGTCCACTATAGTCTTTCCACTATAGTCTTTCCACTATAGTCTGTCCATTATCCACTTTAGTCTTTCCACTTTAGTCTGTCATCTTTAGTCTTTCCAGTATGGTCTGTCCACTTTAGTCTTTCCACTATAGTCTGTCCACTTTAGTCTTTCCACTATAGTCTGTCCACTTTAGTCTTTCCACTTTAGTCTTTCCACTATAGTCTTTCCACTATAGTCTGTCTACTTTAGTCTTTCCACTATAGTCTGTCCACTTTAGTCTTTCCACTACAGTCTTTCCACTATAGTCTTTCCACTATAGTCTGTCTACTTTAGTCATTCCACTTTAGTTTTTCCACTTTAGTCTGTCCACTTTAGTCTGTCCACTTTAGTCTTTCCACTACTGTCTGTCCACTTTAGTCTTTCCACTTTATTCTGTCCACTTCAGTGTGTACACTTTAGTCTGTCCACTGAGTCTTTCCACTTCAGTCTTTCCACTATAGTCTGTCCACTTTAGTCTTTCCACTTTAGTCTTTCCACTATAGTCTCCACTTTATTCTGTCCACTACATTCTTTCCACTTTAGTCTTTCCACTATTCTCTGTCCACTTTAGTCTTTCCACTATAGTCTCCACTTTATTCTGTCCACTACAGTCTTTCCACTTTAGTCTTTCCACTATAGTCTGTCCACTTTAGTCTTTCCACTATTCTCTGTCCACTTTGGTCTTCCCACTTTAGTCTTTCCACATTAGTCTTTCCACTTTAGTCTGTCATCTTTAGTCTTTCCACTATAGTCTTTCCACTTTAGTCTTTCCACTATAGTCTGTCCACTTTCGTCTTTCCACTTTAGTCTTTCCACTTTAGTCTGTCCACTTTAGTCTTTCCACTATAGTCTGTCCACTTTAGTCTTTCCACTTTAGTCTTTCCACTTTATTCTGTCCACTTCAGTGTGTACACTTTAGTTTGTCCACTGAGTCTTTCCACTTCAGTCTGTCCACTTTAGTCTTTCCACTATAGTCTTTCCACTTTAGTCTGTCGACTTTAGTCTTTCCACTATAGTCTGTCCACTTTAGTCTTTCCACTTTATTCTGTCCACTTCAGTGTGTACACTTTAGTTTGTCCACTGAGTCTTTCCACTTCAGTCTTTCCACTATAGACTGTCCACTTTAGTCTTTCCACTTTAGTCTTTCCACTATAGTCTTTTCACTTCAGTCTGTCCACTTTAGTCTTTCCACTATAGTCTGTCCACTTTAGTCTTTCCACTATAGTCTTTCCACTTTAGTCTGTCCACTTTAGTCTTTCCACTATTCTCTGTCCACTTTTGTCTTTCCACTTTAGTCTTTCCACTATAGTCTCCACTTTATTCTGTCCACTACAGTCTTTCCACTATAGTCTTTCCACTATAGTCTGTCAACTTTAGTCTTTCCACTTTAGTCTTTCCACTTTAGTCTTTCCACTTTAGTCTGTCATCTTTAGTCTTTCCACTATAGTCTTTCCACTTTAGTCTTTCCACTATAGTCTGTCCACTTTCGTCTCTCCACTTTAGTCTTTCCACTTTAGTCTGTCCACTTTAGTCTTTCCACTATAGTCTGTCCACTTTAGTCTTTCCACTTTAGTCTTTCCACTTTATTCTGTCCACTTCAGTGTGTACACTTTAGTTTGTCCACTGAGTCTTTCCACTTCAGTCTGTCCACTTTAGTCTTTCCACTATAGTCTTTCCACTTTAGTCTGTCCACTTTAGTCTTTCCACTATTCTCTGTCCACTTTTGTCTTTCCACTATAGTCTTTCCACTTTAGTCTGTCCACTTTAGTCTTTCCACTATTCTCTGTCCACTTTAGTCTTTCCACTATAGTCTCCACTTTATTATGTCCACTACAGTCTTTCCACTATAGTCTGTCCACTTTAGTCTTTCCACTACAGTCTCCACTTTATTCTGTCCACTACAGTCTTTCCACTACTGTCTGTCCACTTTAGTCTTTCCCTTACTGTCTGTCCACTTTAGTCTTTCCACTTTATTCTGTCCACTTCAGTGTGTACACTTTAGTCTGTCCACTGAGTCTTTCCACTTCAGTCTTTCCACTATAGTCTGTCCACTTTAGTCTTTCCACTTTAGTCTTTCCACTATAATCTCCACTTTATTCTGTCCACTACATTCTTTCCACTTTAGTCTTTCCACTATTCTCTGTCCACTTTTGTCTTTCCACTATAGTCTCCACTTTATTCTGTCCACTACAGTCTTTCCACTATACTCTGTCTACTTTAGTCTTTCCACTATTCTCTGTCCACTTTAGTCTTTCCACTATAGTCTCCACTTTATTCTGTCCACTACAGTCTTTCCACTATAGTCTTTCCACTATAGTCTTTCCACTATAGTCTTTCCACTATAGTCTTTCCACTATAGTCTGTCAACTTTAGTCTTTCCACTTTAGTCTTTCCACTATAGTCTCCACTTTATTCCGTCCACTATGGTCTTTCCACTATAGTCTTTCCACTATAGTCTGTCCATTATAGTCTTTCCACTATTCTCTGCCCACTTTAGTCTTTCCACTATAGTCTACACTTTATTCTGTCCACTACAGTCTTTCCACTAAAGTCTTTCCACTATAGTTTGTCTACTTTAGTCTTTCCACTTTAGTTTTTCCATTTAGTCTGACCACTTCAGTCTTTCCACTAAAGTCTGTCCACTTTAGTCTTTCCACATTAGTCTTTCCACTATAGTCTCCACTTTATTCTGTCCACTACAGTCTTTCCACTATATTCTTTCCACCATAGTCTGTCCATTATAGTCTTTCCACTATTCTCTGCCCACTTTAGTCTTTCCACTCTAGTCTCCACTTTATTCTGTCCACTACAGTCTTTCCACTATAGTCTTCCCACTATAGTCGTTCCATTTTAGTCTTTCCACTTTAGTCTTTCCACTTTAGTCTTTCCACTTTAGTCTTTCTACTTTAGTCTGTCCACTTTTGTCTTTCCACTAATCTTTGTCCACTTTAGTCTTTCCACTTTAGTCTTTCCACTATAGTCTCCACTTTATTCTGTCCACTACAGTCTTTCCACTATAGTCTTTCCACTATAGTCTGTCCACTTTAGTATTTCCACTTTAGTCCTTCCACTTTAGTCTTTCCACTTTAGTCTTTCCACTATAGTCTGTCCACTTTAGTCTTTCCACTATTCTCTGTCCACTTTAGTCTGTCCACTATAGTCTCCACTTTATTCTGTCCACTACAGTCTTTCCAATATAGTCTTTCCACTATAGTCTGTCCACTTTAGTCTTTCCACTTTAGTCTTTCCACTTTAGTCTGTCCACTTTAGTCTTTCCACTATAGTCTGTCAACTTTAGTCTTTCCACTATTCTCTGTCCACTTTAGTCTTTCCACTTTAGTCTTTCCACTATAGTCTTCACTTTATTCTGTCCACTACATTCTTTCCACTATAGTCTGTCCACTTTAGTCTTTCCGCTTTAGTCTTTCCACTTTAGTCTGTCCACTTTAGTCTTTCCACTATAGTCTTTCCACTTTAGTCTGTCGACATTAGTCTTTCCACTATAGTCTGTCCACTTTAGTCTTTCCACTTTATTCTGTCCACTTCAGTGTGTACACTTTAGTTTGTCCACTGAGTCTTTCCACTTCAGTCTTTCCACTATAGTCTGTCCACTTTAGTCTTTCCACTTTAGTCCTTCCACTATAGTCTTTTCACTTCAGTCTGTCCAATTTAGTCTTTCCACTATAGTCTGTCCACTTTAGTCTTTCCACTATAGTCTTTCCACTTTAGTCTGTCCACTTAGTCTTTCCACTTCAGTATTTCCACTATAGTCTGTCCACTTTATTCTTTCAACTACTCTCTGTCCACTTTTGTCTTTCCACTTTAGTCCTTTCCACTATAGTCTCCACTTTATTCTGTCCACTACAGTCTTTCCACTATAGTCTTTCCACTATAGTCTGTCCACTTTAGTCTTTCCACTTTAGTCTTTCCACTTCAGTCTTTCCACTATAGACTGTCCACTTTAGTCTTTCCACTTTAGTCTTTCCACTATAGTCTTTTCACTTCAGTCTTTCCACTATAGTCTTTCCACTTTAGTCTGTCCACTTTAGTCTTTCCACTATTCTCTGTCCACTTTTGTCTTTCCACTTTAGTCTTTCCACTATAGTCTCCACTTTATTCTGTCCACTACAGTCTTTCCACTATAGTCTTTCCACTATAATCTGTCCACATTATAGTCTTTCCACTTTAGTTTTTCCACTTTAGTCTGTCCACTTTAGTCTTTCCACTACTTTAGTCATTCCACTTTAGTTTTTCCACTATTCTCTGTCCACTTTAGTCTTTCCACTTTAGTCTTTCCACTTTAGTCTGTCATCTTTAGTCTTTCCATTACAGTCTGTCCACTTTAGTCTTTCCACTATAGTCTGTCCACTTTAGTCTTTCCACTTTAGTCTTTCCACTATAGTCTTTCCACTATAGTCTGTCTACTTTAGTCTTTCCTCTATAGTCTGTCCACTTTAGTCTTTCTACTACAGTCTTTCCACTATAGTCTTTCCACTATAGTCTGTCTACTTTAGTCATTCCACTTTAGTTTTTCCACTTTAGTCTGTCCACTTCAGTCTGTCCACTTTAGTCTTTCCACTACTGTCTGTCCACTTTAGTCTTTCCACTTTATTCTGTCCACTTCAGTGTGTACACTTTAGTCTGTCCACTGAGTCTTTCCACTTCAGTCTTTCCACTATAGTCTGTCCACTTTAGTCTTTCCACTTTAGTCTATCCACTATAGTCTCCACTTTATTCTGTCCACTACATTCTTTCCACTTTAGTCTTTCCACTATTCTCTGTCCACTTTAGTCTTTCCACTATAGTCTCCACTTTATTCTGTCCACTACAGTCTTTCCACTTTAGTCTTTCCACTATTCTCTGTCCACTTTAGTCTTTCCACTATTCTCTGTCCACTTTAGTCTTTCCACTATAGTGTCCACTTTATTCTGTCCACCACAGTCTTTCCACTTTAGTCTTTCCACTATAGTCTGTCAACTTTAGTCTTTCCACTATTCTCTGTCCACTTTAGTCTTTCCACTTTAGTCTTTCCACTTTGGTCTTTCCACTTTAGTCTGTCATCTTTAGTCTTTCCACTATTGTCTGTCCACTTTAGTCTTTCCACTATAGTCTGTCCACTTTCGTCTTTCCACTTTAGTCTTTCCTCTTTAGTCTGTCCACTTTAGTCTTTCCACTATAGTCTATCCACTTTAGTCTTTCCACTTTAGTCTTTCCACTTTATTCTTTCCACTTCAGTGTGTACACTTTAGTTTGTCCACTGAGTCTTTCCACTTCAGTCTTTCCACTATAGTCTGTCCACTTTAGTCTTTCCACTTTAGTCTTTCCACTATAGTCTTTTCACTTCAGTCTGTCCAATTTAGTCTTTCCACTATTGTCTGTCCACTTTAGTCTTTCCACTATAGTCTTTCCACTTTAGTCTGTCAACTTAGTCTTTCCACTTCAGTCTTTCCACTATAGTCTGTCCACTTTAGTCTTTCCACTATTCTCTGTCCACTTTTGTCTTTCCACTTTAGTCTTTCCACTATAGTCTCCACTTTATTCTGTCCACTATAGTCTTTCCACTATAGTCTTTCCACTTTAGTCTTTCCACTTTAGTTTTTCTACTTTAGTCTGTCCACTTTAGTCTTTCCACTTTATTCTGTCCACTTCAGTGTGTACACTTTAGTCTGTCCACTGAATCTTTCCACTTCAGTCTTTCCACTATATTCTGTCCACTTTAGTCTTTCCACTTTAGTCTTCCCACTATAGTCTCCACTTTATTCTGTCCACTTTAATCTTTCCACTTTAGTCTTTCCACTTTATTCTGTCCACTTCAGTGTGTACACTTTAGTCTGTCCACTGAATCTTTCCACTTCAGTCTTTCCACTATAGTCTGTCCACTTTAGTCTTTCCACTTTAGTCTTCCCACTATAGTCTCCACTTTATTATGTCCACTACAGTCTTTCCACTATAGTCTTTCCACTATAGTCTGTCCACTTTAGTCTTTCCACTATAGTCTCCACTTTATTCTGTCCACTACAGTCTTTCCACTACTGTCTGTCCACTTTAGTCTTTCCACTACTGTCTGTCCACTTTAGTCTTTCCACTTTATTCTGTCCACTTCAGTGTGTACACTTTAGTCTGTCCACTGAGTCTTTCCACTTCAGTCTTTCCACTATAGTCTGTCCACTTTAGTCTTTCCACTTTAGTCTTTCCACTATAATCTGCACTTTATTCTGTCCACTACATTCTTTCCACTTTAGTCTTTCCACTATTCTCTGTCCACTTTTGTCTTTCCACTATAGTCTCCATTTTATTCTGTCCACTACAGTCTTTCCACTATACTCTGTCTACTTTAGTCTTTCCACTATTCTCCGTCCACTTTAGTCTTTCCACTATAGTCTCCACTTTATTCTGTCCACTACAGTCTTTCCACTATAGTCTTTCCACTATAGTCTTTCCACTATAGTCTTTCCACTATAGTCTGTCAACTTTAGTCTTTCCACTTTAGTCTTTCCACTATAGTCTCCACTTTATTCCGTCCACTATAGTCTTTCCACTATAGTCTTTCCACTATAGTCTGTCCATTATAGTCTTTCCACTATTCTCTGCCCACTTTAGTCTTTCCACTATAGTCTACACTTTATTCTGTCCACTACAGTCTTTCCACTAAAGTCTTTCCACTATAGTCTGTCTACTTTAGTCTTTCCACTTTAGTTTTTCCATTTAGTCTGACCACTTCAGTCTTTCCACTAAAGTCTGTCCACTTTAGTCTTTCCACTTTAGTCTTTCCACTTTAGTCTTTCCACTTTAGTCTTTCCACTATAGTCTCCACTTTATTCTGTCCACTACAGTCTTTCCACTATATTCTTTCCACTATAGTCTGTCCATTATAGTCTTTCCACTATTCTCTGCCCACTTTAGTCTTTCCACTCTAGTCTCCACTTTATTCTGTCCACTACAGTCTTTACACTATAGTCTTCCCACTATAGTCGGTCCATTTTAGTCTTTCCACTTTAGTCTTTCCACTTTAGTCTTTTCACTTTAGTATGTCCACTTTTGTCTTTCCACTAATCTCTGTCCACTTTAGTCTTTCCACTTTAGTCTTTCCACTATAGTCTCCACTTTATTCTGTCCACTACAGTCTTTCCACTATAGTCTTTCCACTATAGTCTGTCCACTTTAGTCTTTCCACTTTAGTCCTTCCACTTTAGTCTTTCCACTTTAGTCTTTCCACTATAGTCTGTCCACTTTAGTCTTTCCCACTATTCTCTGTCCACTTTAGTCGGTCCACTATAGTCTCCACTTTATTCTGTCCACTACAGTCTTTCCAATATAGTCTTTCCACTATAGTCTGTCCACTTTAGTCTTTCCACTTTAGTCTTTCCAATTTAGTCTGTCCACTTTAGTCTTTCCACTATAGTCTGTCCACTTTAGTCTTTCCACTATTCTCTGTCCACTTTAGTCTTTCCACTTTAGTCTTTCCACTATAGTCTCCACTTTATTCTGTCCACTACATTCTTTCCACTATAGTCTGTCCACTTTAGTCTTTCCACTTTAGTCTTTCCACTTTAGTCTGTCCACTTTAGTCTTTCCACTATAGTCTTTCCACTTTAGTCTGTCGACTTTAGTCTTTCCACTATAGTCTCTCCACTTTAGTCTTTCCACTTTATTCTGTCCACTTCAGTGTGTACACTTTAGTTTGTCCACTGAGTCTTTCCACTTCAGTATTTCCACTATAGACTGTCCACTTTAGTCTTTCCACTTTAGTCTTTCCACTATAGTCTTTTCACTTCAGTCTGTCCACTTTAGTCTTTCCACTATAGTCTGTCCACTTTAGTCTTTCCACTATAGTCTTTCCACTTTAGTCTGTCCACTTTAGTCTTTCCACTATTCTCTGTCCACTTTTGTCTTTCCACTTAGTCTTTCCACTATAGTCTCCACTTTATTCTGTCCACTACAGTCTTTCCACTATAGTCTTTCCACTATAGTCTGTCCACTTTAGTCTTTCCACTTTAGTTTTTCCACTTTAGTCTGTCCACTTTAGTCTTTCCACTACTTTAGTCATTCCACTTTAGTTTTTCCACTATTCTCTGTCCACTTTAGTCTTTCCACTTTAGTCTGTCATCTTTAGTCTTTCCATTATAGTCTGTCCACTTTAGTCTTTCCACTATAGTCTGTCCACTTTAGTCTTTCCACTTTAGTCTTTCCACTATAGACTTTCCACTATAGTCTGTCTACTTTAGTCTTTCCACTATAGTCTGTCCACTTTAGTCTTTCCACTACAGTCTTTCCACTATAGTCTTTCCACTATAGTCTGTCTACTTTAGTCATTCCACTTTACTTTTTCCACTTTAGTCTGTCCACTTTAGTCTGTCCACTTTAGTCTTTCCACTACTGTCTGTCCACTTTAGTCTTTCCACTTTATTCTGTCCACTTCAGTGTGTACACTTTAGTCTGTCCGCTGAGTCTTTCCACTTCAGTCTTTCCACTATAGTCTGTCCACTTTAGTCTGTCCACTTTAGTCTTTCCACTTTAGTCTTTCCACTATAGTCTCCACTTTATTCTGTCCACTACATTCTTTCCACTTTAGTCTTTCCACCATTCTCTGTCCACTTTAGTCTTTCCACTATAGTCTCCACTTTATTCTGTCCACTACAGTCTTTCCACTTTAGTCTTTCCACTATAGTCTGTCCACTTTAGTCTTTCCACTATTCTCTGTCCACTTTAGTCTTTCCACTTTAGTCTTTCCACTTTAGTCTGTCATCTTTAGTCTTTCCACTATAGTCTTTCCACTTTAGTCTTTCCACTATAGTCTGTCCACTTTCGTCTTTCCACTTTAGTCTTTCCACTTTAGTCTGTCCACTTTAGTCTTTCCACTATAGTCTGTCCACTTTAGTCTTTCCACTTTAGTCTTTCCACTTTATTCTGTCCACTTCAGTGTGTACACTTTAGTTTGTCTTCTGAGTCTTTCCACTTCAGTCTGTCCACTTTAGTCTTTCCACTATAGTCTTTCCACTTTAGTCTGTCGACTTTAGTCTTTCCACTATAGTCTGTCCACTTTAGTCTTTCCACTTTATTCTGTCCACTTCAGTGTGTACACTTTAGTTTGTCCACTGAGTCTTTCCACTTCAGTCTTTCCACTATAGACTGTCCACTTTAGTCTTTCCACTTTAGTCTTTCCACTATAGTCTTTTCACTTCAGTCTGTCCACTTTAGTCTTTCCACTATAGTCTGTCCACTTTAGTCTTTCCACTATAGTCTTTCCACTATAGTCTGTCCACTTTAGACTTTCCACTATTCTCTGTCCACTTTTGTCTTTCCACTTTAGTCTTTCCACTATAGTCTCCACTTTATTCTGTCCACTACAGTCTTTCCACTATAGTCTTTCCACTATAGTCTGTCCACTTTAGTCTTTCCACTTTAGTTTTTCCACTTTAGTCTGTCCACTTTAGTCTTTCCACTACTTTAGTCATTCCACTTTAGTTTTTCCACTATTCTCTGTCCACTTTAGTCTTTCCACTTTAGTCTGTCATCTTTAGTCTTTCCATTATAGTCTGTCCACTTTAGTCTCTCCACTATAGTCTGTCCACTTTAGTCTTTCCACTTTAGTCTTTCCACTATAGTCTTTCCACTATAGTCTGTCTACTTTAGTCTTTCCACGATAGTCTGTCCACTTCTTTCCACTTTAGTCTTTCCACTATTCTCTGTCCACTTTAGTCTTTCCACTATAGTCTCCACTTTATTCTGTCCACTACAGTCTTCCACTATAGTCTTTCCACTATAGTCTGTCCACTTTAGTCTTTCCACTATTCTCTGTCCACTTTAGTCTTTCCACTATAGTCTGTCCACTTTAGTCTTTCCACTATTCTCTGTCCACTTTAGTCTTTCCACTATAGTCTCCACTTTATTATGTCCACTACAGTCTTTCCACTATAGTCTGTCCACTTTAGTCTTTCCACTATAGTCTCCACTTTATTCTGTCCACTACAGTCTTTCCACTACTGTCTGTCCACTTTAGTCTTTCCACTACTGTCTGTCCACTTTAGTCTTTCCACTTTCTTCTGTCCACTTTAGTCTTTCCACTTTATTCTGTCCACTTCAGTGTGTACACTTTAGTCTGTCCACTGAGTCTTTCCACTTCAGTCTTTCCACTATAGTCTGTCCACTTTAGTCTTTCCACTTTAGTCTTTCCACTATAATCTCCACTTTATTCTGTCCACTACATTCTTTCCACTTTAGTCTTTCCACTATTCTCTGTCCACTTTTGTCTTTCCACTATAGTCTCCACTTTATTCTGTCCACTACAGTCTTTCCACTATACTCTGTCTACTTTAGTCTTTCCACTATTCTCTGTCCACTTTAGTCTTTCCACTATAGTCTTTCCACTATAGTCTGTCAACTTTAGTCTTTCCACTTTAGTCTTTCCACTATAGTCTCCACTTTATTCCGTCCACTATAGTCTTTCCACTATAGTCTTTTCACTATAGTCTGTCCATTATAGTCTTTCCACTATTCTCTGCCCACTTTAGTCTTTCCACTATAGTCTACACTTTATTCTGTCCACTACAGTCTTTCCACTAAAGTCTTTCCACTATAGTCTGTCTACTTTAGTCTTTCCACTTTAGTTTTTCCATTTAGTCTGACCACTTCAGTCTTTCCACTAAAGTCTGTCCACTTTAGTCTTTCCACTTTAGTCTTTCCACTATAGTCTCCACTTTATTCTGTCCACTACAGTCTTTCCACTATATTCTTTCCACTATAGTCTGTCCATTATAGTCTTTCCACTATTCTCTGCCCACTTTAGTCTTTCCACTCTAGTCTCCACTTTATTCTGTCCACTACAGTCTTTCCACTATAGTCTTCCCACTATAGTCGGTCCATTTTAGTCTTTCCACTTTAGTCTTTCCACTTTAGTCTTTTCACTTTAGTATGTCCACTTTTGTCTTTCCACTAATCTCTGTCCACTTTAGTCTTTCCACTTTAGTCTTTCCACTATAGTCTCCACTTTATTCTGTCCACTACAGTCTTTCCACTATAGACTTTCCACTATAGTCTGTCCACTTTAGTCTTTCCACTTTAGTCCTTCCACTTTAGTCTTTCCACTTTAGTCTTTCCACTATAGTCTGTCCACTTTAGTCTTTCCACTATTCTCTGTCCACTTTAGTCTGTCCACTATAGTCTCCACTTTATTCTGTCCACTACAGTCTTTCCAATATAGTCTTTCCACTATAGTCTGTCCACTTTAGTCTTTCCACTTTAGTCTTTCCAATTTAGTCTGTCCACTTTAGTCTTTCCACTATAGTCGGTCCACTTTAGTCTTTCCACTATTCTCTGTCCACTTTAGTCTTTCCACTTTAGTCTTTCCACTATAGTCTCCACTTTATTCTGTCCACTACATTCTTTCCACTATAGTCTGCCCACTTTAGTCTTTCCACTTTAGTCTTTCCACTTTTTTCTGTCCACTTTAGTCTTTCCACTATAGTCTTTCTACTTTAGTCTGTCGACTTTAGTCTTTCCACTATAGTCTGTCCACTTTAGTCTTTCCACTTTATTCTGTCCACTTCAGTGTGTACACTTTAGTTTGTCCACTGAGTCTTTCCACTTCAGTCTTTCCACTATAGACTGTCCACTTTAGTCTTTCCACTTTAGTCTTTCCACTATAGTCTTTTCACTTCAGTCTGTCCACTTTAGTCTTTCCACTATAGTCTGTCCACTTTAGTCTTTCCACTATAGTCTTTCCACTTTAGTCTGTCCACTTTAGTCTTTCCAATATTCTCTGTCCACTTTTGTCTTTCCACTTTAGTCTTTCCACTATAGTCTCCACTTTATTCTGTCCACTACAGTCTTTCCACTATAGTCTTTCCACTATAGTCTGTCCACTTTAGTCTTTCCACTTTAGTTTTTCCACTTTAGTCTGTCCACTTTAGTCTTTCCACTACTTTAGTCATTCCACTTTAGTTTTTCCACTATTCTCTGTGCACTTTAGTCTTTCCACTTTAGTCTTTCCACTTTAGTCTGTCATCTTTAGTCTTTCCATTATAGTCTGTCCACTTTAGTCTTTCCACTATAGTCTGTCCACTTTAGTCTTTCCACTTTCGTCTTTCCACTGAAGTCTTTCCACTATAGTCTGTCTACTTTAGTCTTTCCACTATAGTCTGTCCACTTTAGTCTTTCCACTACAGTCTTTCCACTATAGTCTTTCCACTATAGTCTGTCTACTTTAGTCATTCCACTTTAGTTTTTCCACTTTAGTCTGTCCACTTTAGTCTGTCCACTTTAGTCTTTCCACTACTGTCTGTCCACTTTAGTCTTTCCACTTTATTCTGTCCACTTCAGTGTGTACACTTTAGTCTGTCCACTGAGTCTTTCCACTTCAGTCTTTCCACTATAGTCTGTCCATTATAGTCTTTCCACTATTCTCTGCCCACTTTAGTCTTTCCACTCTAGTCTCCACTTTATTCTGTCCACTACAGTCTTTACACTATAGTCTTCCCACTATAGTCGGTCCATTTTAGTCTTTCCACTTTAGTCTTTCCACTTTAGTCTTTTCACTTTAGTATGTCCACTTTTGTCTTTCCACTAATCTCTGTCCACTTTAGTCTTTCCACTTTAGTCTTTCCACTATAGTCTCCACTTTATTCTGTCCACTACAGTCTTTCCACTATAGTCTTTCCACTATAGTCTGTCCACTTTAGTCTTTCCACTTTAGTCCTTCCACTTTAGTCTTTCCACTTTAGTCTTTCCACTATAGTCTGTCCACTTTAGTCTTTCCCACTATTCTCTGTCCACTTTAGTCTGTCCACTATAGTCTCCACTTTATTCTGTCCACTACAGTCTTTCCAATATAGTCTTTCCACTATAGTCTGTCCACTTTAGTCTTTCCACTTTAGTCTTTCCAATTTAGTCTGTCCACTTTAGTCTTTCCACTATAGTCTGTCCACTTTAGTCTTTCCACTATTCTCTGTCCACTTTAGTCTTTCCACTTTAGTCTTTCCACTATAGTCTCCACTTTATTCTGTCCACTACATTCTTTCCACTATAGTCTGTCCACTTTAGTCTTTCCACTTTAGTCTTTCCACTTTAGTCTGTCCACTTTAGTCTTTCCACTATAGTCTTTCCACTTTAGTCTGTCGACTTTAGTCTTTCCACTATAGTCTCTCCACTTTAGTCTTTCCACTTTATTCTGTCCACTTCAGTGTGTACACTTTAGTTTGTCCACTGAGTCTTTCCACTTCAGTATTTCCACTATAGACTGTCCACTTTAGTCTTTCCACTTTAGTCTTTCCACTATAGTCTTTTCACTTCAGTCTGTCCACTTTAGTCTTTCCACTATAGTCTGTCCACTTTAGTCTTTCCACTATAGTCTTTCCACTTTAGTCTGTCCACTTTAGTCTTTCCACTATTCTCTGTCCACTTTTGTCTTTCCACTTAGTCTTTCCACTATAGTCTCCACTTTATTCTGTCCACTACAGTCTTTCCACTATAGTCTTTCCACTATAGTCTGTCCACTTTAGTCTTTCCACTTTAGTTTTTCCACTTTAGTCTGTCCACTTTAGTCTTTCCACTACTTTAGTCATTCCACTTTAGTTTTTCCACTATTCTCTGTCCACTTTAGTCTTTCCACTTTAGTCTGTCATCTTTAGTCTTTCCATTATAGTCTGTCCACTTTAGTCTTTCCACTATAGTCTGTCCACTTTAGTCTTTCCACTTTAGTCTTTCCACTATAGACTTTCCACTATAGTCTGTCTACTTTAGTCTTTCCACTATAGTCTGTCCACTTTAGTCTTTCCACTACAGTCTTTCCACTATAGTCTTTCCACTATAGTCTGTCTACTTTAGTCATTCCACTTTACTTTTTCCACTTTAGTCTGTCCACTTTAGTCTGTCCACTTTAGTCTTTCCACTACTGTCTGTCCACTTTAGTCTTTCCACTTTATTCTGTCCACTTCAGTGTGTACACTTTAGTCTGTCCGCTGAGTCTTTCCACTTCAGTCTTTCCACTATAGTCTGTCCACTTTAGTCTGTCCACTTTAGTCTTTCCACTTTAGTCTTTCCACTATAGTCTCCACTTTATTCTGTCCACTACATTCTTTCCACTTTAGTCTTTCCACCATTCTCTGTCCACTTTAGTCTTTCCACTATAGTCTCCACTTTATTCTGTCCACTACAGTCTTTCCACTTTAGTCTTTCCACTATAGTCTGTCCACTTTAGTCTTTCCACTATTCTCTGTCCACTTTAGTCTTTCCACTTTAGTCTTTCCACTTTAGTCTGTCATCTTTAGTCTTTCCACTATAGTCTTTCCACTTTAGTCTTTCCACTATAGTCTGTCCACTTTCGTCTTTCCACTTTAGTCTTTCCACTTTAGTCTGTCCACTTTAGTCTTTCCACTATAGTCTGTCCACTTTAGTCTTTCCACTTTAGTCTTTCCACTTTATTCTGTCCACTTCAGTGTGTACACTTTAGTTTGTCTTCTGAGTCTTTCCACTTCAGTCTGTCCACTTTAGTCTTTCCACTATAGTCTTTCCACTTTAGTCTGTCGACTTTAGTCTTTCCACTATAGTCTGTCCACTTTAGTCTTTCCACTTTATTCTGTCCACTTCAGTGTGTACACTTTAGTTTGTCCACTGAGTCTTTCCACTTCAGTCTTTCCACTATAGACTGTCCACTTTAGTCTTTCCACTTTAGTCTTTCCACTATAGTCTTTTCACTTCAGTCTGTCCACTTTAGTCTTTCCACTATAGTCTGTCCACTTTAGTCTTTCCACTATAGTCTTTCCACTATAGTCTGTCCACTTTAGACTTTCCACTATTCTCTGTCCACTTTTGTCTTTCCACTTTAGTCTTTCCACTATAGTCTCCACTTTATTCTGTCCACTACAGTCTTTCCACTATAGTCTTTCCACTATAGTCTGTCCACTTTAGTCTTTCCACTTTAGTTTTTCCACTTTAGTCTGTCCACTTTAGTCTTTCCACTACTTTAGTCATTCCACTTTAGTTTTTCCACTATTCTCTGTCCACTTTAGTCTTTCCACTTTAGTCTGTCATCTTTAGTCTTTCCATTATAGTCTGTCCACTTTAGTCTCTCCACTATAGTCTGTCCACTTTAGTCTTTCCACTTTAGTCTTTCCACTATAGTCTTTCCACTATAGTCTGTCTACTTTAGTCTTTCCACGATAGTCTGTCCACTTCTTTCCACTTTAGTCTTTCCACTATTCTCTGTCCACTTTAGTCTTTCCACTATAGTCTCCACTTTATTCTGTCCACTACAGTCTTCCACTATAGTCTTTCCACTATAGTCTGTCCACTTTAGTCTTTCCACTATTCTCTGTCCACTTTAGTCTTTCCACTATAGTCTGTCCACTTTAGTCTTTCCACTATTCTCTGTCCACTTTAGTCTTTCCACTATAGTCTCCACTTTATTATGTCCACTACAGTCTTTCCACTATAGTCTGTCCACTTTAGTCTTTCCACTATAGTCTCCACTTTATTCTGTCCACTACAGTCTTTCCACTACTGTCTGTCCACTTTAGTCTTTCCACTACTGTCTGTCCACTTTAGTCTTTCCACTTTCTTCTGTCCACTTTAGTCTTTCCACTTTATTCTGTCCACTTCAGTGTGTACACTTTAGTCTGTCCACTGAGTCTTTCCACTTCAGTCTTTCCACTATAGTCTGTCCACTTTAGTCTTTCCACTTTAGTCTTTCCACTATAATCTCCACTTTATTCTGTCCACTACATTCTTTCCACTTTAGTCTTTCCACTATTCTCTGTCCACTTTTGTCTTTCCACTATAGTCTCCACTTTATTCTGTCCACTACAGTCTTTCCACTATACTCTGTCTACTTTAGTCTTTCCACTATTCTCTGTCCACTTTAGTCTTTCCACTATAGTCTTTCCACTATAGTCTGTCAACTTTAGTCTTTCCACTTTAGTCTTTCCACTATAGTCTCCACTTTATTCCGTCCACTATAGTCTTTCCACTATAGTCTTTTCACTATAGTCTGTCCATTATAGTCTTTCCACTATTCTCTGCCCACTTTAGTCTTTCCACTATAGTCTACACTTTATTCTGTCCACTACAGTCTTTCCACTAAAGTCTTTCCACTATAGTCTGTCTACTTTAGTCTTTCCACTTTAGTTTTTCCATTTAGTCTGACCACTTCAGTCTTTCCACTAAAGTCTGTCCACTTTAGTCTTTCCACTTTAGTCTTTCCACTATAGTCTCCACTTTATTCTGTCCACTACAGTCTTTCCACTATATTCTTTCCACTATAGTCTGTCCATTATAGTCTTTCCACTATTCTCTGCCCACTTTAGTCTTTCCACTCTAGTCTCCACTTTATTCTGTCCACTACAGTCTTTCCACTATAGTCTTCCCACTATAGTCGGTCCATTTTAGTCTTTCCACTTTAGTCTTTCCACTTTAGTCTTTTCACTTTAGTATGTCCACTTTTGTCTTTCCACTAATCTCTGTCCACTTTAGTCTTTCCACTTTAGTCTTTCCACTATAGTCTCCACTTTATTCTGTCCACTACAGTCTTTCCACTATAGACTTTCCACTATAGTCTGTCCACTTTAGTCTTTCCACTTTAGTCCTTCCACTTTAGTCTTTCCACTTTAGTCTTTCCACTATAGTCTGTCCACTTTAGTCTTTCCACTATTCTCTGTCCACTTTAGTCTGTCCACTATAGTCTCCACTTTATTCTGTCCACTACAGTCTTTCCAATATAGTCTTTCCACTATAGTCTGTCCACTTTAGTCTTTCCACTTTAGTCTTTCCAATTTAGTCTGTCCACTTTAGTCTTTCCACTATAGTCGGTCCACTTTAGTCTTTCCACTATTCTCTGTCCACTTTAGTCTTTCCACTTTAGTCTTTCCACTATAGTCTCCACTTTATTCTGTCCACTACATTCTTTCCACTATAGTCTGCCCACTTTAGTCTTTCCACTTTAGTCTTTCCACTTTTTTCTGTCCACTTTAGTCTTTCCACTATAGTCTTTCCACTTTAGTCTGTCGACTTTAGTCTTTCCACTATAGTCTGTCCACTTTAGTCTTTCCACTTTATTCTGTCCACTTCAGTGTGTACACTTTAGTTTGTCCACTGAGTCTTTCCACTTCAGTCTTTCCACTATAGACTGTCCACTTTAGTCTTTCCACTTTAGTCTTTCCACTATAGTCTTTTCACTTCAGTCTGTCCACTTTAGTCTTTCCACTATAGTCTGTCCACTTTAGTCTTTCCACTATAGTCTTTCCACTTTAGTCTGTCCACTTTAGTCTTTCCAATATTCTCTGTCCACTTTTGTCTTTCCACTTTAGTCTTTCCACTATAGTCTCCACTTTATTCTGTCCACTACAGTCTTTCCACTATAGTCTTTCCACTATAGTCTGTCCACTTTAGTCTTTCCACTTTAGTTTTTCCACTTTAGTCTGTCCACTTTAGTCTTTCCACTACTTTAGTCATTCCACTTTAGTTTTTCCACTATTCTCTGTGCACTTTAGTCTTTCCACTTTAGTCTTTCCACTTTAGTCTGTCATCTTTAGTCTTTCCATTATAGTCTGTCCACTTTAGTCTTTCCACTATAGTCTGTCCACTTTAGTCTTTCCACTTTCGTCTTTCCACTGAAGTCTTTCCACTATAGTCTGTCTACTTTAGTCTTTCCACTATAGTCTGTCCACTTTAGTCTTTCCACTACAGTCTTTCCACTATAGTCTTTCCACTATAGTCTGTCTACTTTAGTCATTCCACTTTAGTTTTTCCACTTTAGTCTGTCCACTTTAGTCTGTCCACTTTAGTCTTTCCACTACTGTCTGTCCACTTTAGTCTTTCCACTTTATTCTGTCCACTTCAGTGTGTACACTTTAGTCTGTCCACTGAGTCTTTCCACTTCAGTCTTTCCACTATAGTCTGTCCACTTTAGTCTTTCCACTTTAGTCTTTCCACTATAGTCTCCACTTTATTCTGTCCACTACATTCTTTCCACTTTAGTCTTTCCACTATTCTCTGTCCACTTTAGTCTTTCCACTATAGTCTCCACTTTATTCTGTCCACTACAGTCTTTCCACTTTAGTCTTTCCACTATAGTCTGTCCACTTTAGTCTTTCCACTATTCTCTGTCCACTTTAGTCTTTCCACTTTAGTCTTTCCACTTTAGTCTTTCCACTTTAGTCTGTCATCTTTAGTCTTTCCACTATAGTCTTTCCACTTTAGTCTTTCCACTATAGTCTGTCCACTTTCGTCTTTCCACTTTAGTCTTTCCACTTTAGTCTGTCCACTTTAGTCTTTCCACTATAGTCTGTCCACTTTAGTCTTTCCACTTTAGTCTTTCCACTTTATTCTGTCCACTTCAGTGTGTACACTTTAGTTTGTCCACTGAGTCTTTCCACTTCAGTCTGTCCACTTTAGTCTTTCCACTATAGTCTTTCCACTTTAGTCTGTCGACTTTAGTCTTTCCACTATAGTCTGTCCACTTTAGTCTTTCCACTTTATTCTGTCCACTTCAGTGTGTACACTTTAGTTTGTCCACTGAGTCTTTCCACTTCAGTCTTTCCACTATAGACTGTCCACTTTAGTCTTTCCACTTTAGTCTTTCCATTATAGTCTTTTCACTTCAGTCTGTCCACTTTAGTCTTTCCACTATAGTCTGTCCACTTTAGTCTTTCCACTATAGTCTTTCCACTTTAGTCTGTCCACTTTAGTCTTTCCACTATTCTCTGTCCACTTTTGTCTTTCCACTTTAGTCTTTCCACTATAGTCTCCACTTTATTCTGTCCACTACAGTCTTTCCACTATAGTCTTTCCACTATAGTCTGTCAACTTTAGTCTTTCCACTTTAGTCTTTCCACTTTAGTCTTTCCACTTTAGTCTGTCATCTTTAGTCTTTCCACTATAGTCTTTCCACTTTAGTCTTTCCACTATAGTCTGTCCACTTTCGTCTTTCCACTTTAGTCTTTCCACTTTAGTCTGTCCACTTTAGTCTTTCCACTATAGTCTGTCCACTTTAGTCTTTCCACTTTAGTCTTTCCACTTTATTCTGTCCACTTCAGTGTGTACACTTTAGTTTGTCCACTGAGTCTTTCCACTTCAGTCTGTCCACTTTAGTCTTTCCACTATAGTCTTTCCACTTTAGTCTGTCCACTTTAGTCTTTCCACTATTCTCTGTCCACTTTTGTCTTTCCACTATAGTCTTTCCACTTTAGTCTGTCCACTTTAGTCTTTCCACTATTCTCTGTCCACTTTAGTCTTTCCACTATAGTCTCCACTTTATTATGTCCACTACAGTCTTTCCACTATAGTCTGTCCACTTTAGTCTTTCCACTGTAGTCTCCACTTTATTCTGTCCACTACAGTCTTTCCACTACTGTCTGTCCACTTTAGTCTTTCCACTACTGTCTGTCCACTTTAGTCTTTCCACTTTATTCTGTCCACTTTAGTCTTTCCACTTTATTCTGTCCACTTCAGTGTGTACACTTTAGTCTGTCCACTGAGTCTTTCCACTTCAGTCTTTCCACTATAGTCTGTCCACTTTAGTCTTTCCACTTTAGTCTTTCCACTATAATCTCCACTTTATTCTGTCCACTACATTCTTTCCACTTTAGTATTTCCACTATTCTCTGTCCACTTTTGTCTTTCCACTATAGTCTCCACTTTATTCTGTCCACTACAGTCTTTCCACTATACTCTGTCTACTTTAGTCTTTCCACTATTCTCTGTCCACTATAGTCTTTCCACTATAGTCTCCACTTTATTCTGTCCACTACAGTCTTTCCACTATAGTCTTTCCACTATAATCTTTCCACTATAGTCTTTCCACTATAGTCTGTCAACTTTAGTCTTTCCACTTTAGTCTTTCCACTATAGTCTCCACTTTATTCCGTCCACTATAGTCTTTCCACTATAGTCTTTCCACTATAGTCTGTCCATTATAGTCTTTCCACTATTCTCTGCCCACTTTAGTCTTTCCACTATAGTCTGTCTACTTTAGTCTTTCCACTTTAGTTTTTCCATTTAGTCTGACCACTTCAGTCTTTCCACTAAAGTCTGTCCACTTTAGTCTTTCCACTTTAGTCTTTCCACTATAGTCTCCACTTTATTCTGTCCACTACAGTCTTTCCACTATATTCTTTCCACTATAGTCTGTCCATTATAGTCTTTCCACTATTCTCTGCCCACTTTAGTCTTTCCACTCTAGTCTCCACTTTATTCTGTCCACTACAGTCTTTCCACTATAGTCATCCCACTATAGTCGGTCCATTTTAGTCTTTCCACTTTAGTCTTTCCACTTTAGTCTTTTCACTTTAGTATGTCCACTTTTGTCTTTCCACTAATCTCTGTCCACTTTAGTCTTTCCACTTTAGTCTTTCCACTATAGTCTCCACTTTATTCTGTCCACTACAGTCTTTCCACTATAGTCTTTCCACTATAGTCTGTCCACTTTAGTCTTTCCACTTTAGTCCTTCCACTTTAGTCTTTCCACTTTAGTCTTTCCACTATAGTCTGTCCACTTTAGTCTTTCCACTATTCTCTGTCCACTTTAGTCTGTCCACTATAGTCTCCACTTTATTCTGTCCACTACAGTCTTTCCAATATAGTCTTTCCACTATAGTCTGTCCACTTTAGTCTTTCCACTTTAGTCTTTCCAATTTAGTCTGTCCACTTTAGTCTTTCCACTATAGTCGGTCCACTTTAGTCTTTCCATTATTCTCTGTCCACTTTATTCTTTCCACTTTAGTCTTTCCACTATAGTCTCCACTTTATTCTGTCCACTACATTCTTTCCACTATAGTCCGCCCACTTTAGTCTTTCCACTTTAGTCTTTCCACTTTAGTCTGTCCACTTTAGTCTTTCCACTATAGTCTTTTCACTTCAGTCTGTCCACTTTAGTCTTTCCACTATAGTCTGTCCACGTTAGTCTTTCCACTATAGTCTTTCCACTTTAGTCTGTCCACTTTAGTCTTTCCAATATTCTCTGTCCACTTTTGTCTTTCCACTTTAGTCTTTCCACTATAGTCTCCACTTTATTCTGTCCACTACAGTCTTTCCACTATAGTCTTTCCACTATAGTCTGTCCACTTTAGTCTTTCCACTTTAGTTTTTCCACTTTAGTCTGTCCACTTTAGTCTTTCCACTACTTTAGTCATTCCACTTTAGTTTTTCCACTATTCTCTGTCCACTTTAGTCTTTCCACTTTAGTCTTTCCACTTTAGTCTGTCATCTTTAGTCTTTCCATTATAGTCTGTCCACTTTAGTCTTTCCACTATAGTCTGTCCACTTTAGTCTTTCCACTTTAGTCTTTCCACTATAGTCTTTCCACTATAGTCTGTCTACTTTAGTCTTTCCACTATAGTCTGTCCACTTTAGTCTTTCCACTACAGTCTTTCCACTATAGTCTTTCCACTATAGTCTGTCTACTTTAGTCATTCCACTTTAGTTTTTCCACTTTAGTCTGTCCACTTTAGTCTGTCCACTTTAGTCTTTCCACTACTGTCTGTCCACTTCAGTCTTTCCACTTTATTCTGTCCACTTCAGTGTGTACACTTTAGTCTGTCCACTGAGTCTTTCCACTTCAGTCTTTCCACTATAGTCTGTCCACTTTAGTCTTTCCACTTTAGTCTTTCCACTATAGTCTCCACTTTATTCTGTCCACTACATTCTTTCCACTTTAGTCTTTCCACTATTCTCTGTCCACTTTAGTCTTTCCACTATAGTCTCCACTTTATTCTGTCCACTACAGTCTTTCCACTTTAGTCTTTCCACTATAGTCTGTCCACTTTAGTCTTTCCACTATTCTCTGTCCACTTTAGTCTTTCCACTTTAGTCTTTCCACTTTAGTCTTTCCACTTTAGTCTGTCATCTTTAGTCTTTCCACTATAGTCTTTCCACTTTAGTCTTTCCACTATAGTCTGTCCACTTTCGTCTTTCCACTTTAGTCTTTCCACTTTAGTCTGTCCACTTTAGTCTTTCCACTATAGTCTGTCCACTTTAGTCATTCCACTTTAGTCTTTCCACTTTATTCTGTCCACTTCAGTGTGTACACTTTACTTTGTCCACTGAGTCTTTCCACTTCAGTCTGTCCACTTTAGTCTTTCCACTATAGTCTTTCCACTTTAGTCTGTCGACTTTAGTCTTTCCACTATAGTCTGTCCACTTTAGTCTTTCCACTTTATTCTGTCCACTTCAGTGTGTACACTTTAGTTTGTCCACTGAGTCTTTCCACTATAGTCTTTCCACTATAGTCTGTCAACTTTAGTCTTTCCACTTTAGTTTTTCCACTTTAGTCTGTCCACTTTAGTCTTTCCACTACTTTAGTCATTCCACTTTAGTTTTTCCACTATTCTCTGTCCACTTTAGTCTTTCCACTTTAGTCTGTCATCTTTAGTCTTTCCATTATAGTCTGTCCACTTTAGTCTTTCCACTATAGTCTGTCCACTTTAGTCTTTCCACTTTAGTCTTTCCACTATAGTCTTTCCACTATAGTCTGTCCACTTTAGTCTTTCCACTACAGTTTTTCCACTATAGTCTTTCCACTATAGTCTGTCTACTTTAGTCATTCCACTTTAGTTTTTCCACTTTAGTCCGTCCACTTTAGTCTGTCCACTTTAGTCTGTCCACTACTGTCTGTCCACTTTAGTCTTTCCACTTTATTCTCTCCACTTCAGTGTGTACACTTTAGTCTGTCCACTGAGTCTTTCCACTTCAGTCTTTCCACTATAGTCTGTCCACTTTAGTCTTTCCACTTTAGTCTTTCCACTTTAGTCTTTCCACTATAGTCTCCACTTTATTCTGTCCACTACATTCTTTCCACTTTAGTCTTTCCACTATTCTCTGTCCACTTTAGTCTTCCCACTATAGTCTCCACTTTATTCTGTCCACTACAGTCTTTCCACTTTAGTCTTTCCACTATAGTCTGTCCACTTTAGTCTTTCCACTATTCTCTGTCCACTTTAGTCTTTCCACTTTAGTCTTTCCACTTTAGTCTGTCATCTTTAGTCTTTCCACTATAGTCTTTCCACTTTAGTCTTTCCACTATAGTCTGTCCACTTTCGTCTTTCCACTTTAGTCTTTCCACTTTAGTCTGTCCACTTTAGTCGTTCCACTATAGTCTGTCTACTTTAGTCTTTCCACTTTAGTTTTTCCATTTAGTCTGACCACTTCAGTCTTTCCACTAAAGTCTGTCCACTTTAGTCTTTCCACTATAGTCTCCACTTTATTCTGTCCACTACAGTCTTTCCACTATATTCTTTCCACTATAGTCTGTCCATTATAGTCTTTCCACTATTCTCTGCCCACTTTAGTCTTTCCACTCTAGTCTCCACTTTATTCTGTCCACTAAAGTCTTTCCACTATAGTCTTCCCACTATAGTCGGTCCATTTTAGTCTTTCCACTTTAGTCTTTCCACTTTAGTCTTTTCACTTTAGTATGTCCACTTTTGTCTTTCCACTAATCTCTGTCCACTTTAGTCTTTCCACTTTAGTCTTAACACTATAGTCTCCACTTTATTTTGTCCACTACAGTCTTTCCACTTTAGTCTGTCCACTATAGTCTCCACTTTATTCTGTCCACTACAGTCTTTCCAATATAGTCTTTCCACTATAGTCTGTCCACTTTAGTCTTTCCACTTTAGTCTTTCCAATTTAGTCTGTCCACTTTAGTCTTTCCACTATAGTCGGTCCACTTTAGTCTTTCCACTATTCTCTGTCCACTTTAGTCTTTCCACTTTAGTCTTTCCACTATAGTCTCCACTTTATTCTGTCCACTACATTCTTTCCACTATAGTCTGCCCACTTTAGTCTTTCCACTTTAGTCTTTCCACTTTAGTCTGTCCACTTTAGTCTTTCCACTATAGTCTTTCCACTTTAGTCTGTCGACTTTAGTCTTTCCACTATAGTCTCTCCACTTTAGTCTTTCCACTTTATTCTGTCCACTTCAGAGTGTACACTTTAGTTTGTCCACTGAGTCTTTCCACTTCAGTCTTTCCACTATAGACTGTCCACTTTAGTCTTTCCACTTTAGTCTTTCCACTATAGTCTTTTCACTTCAGTCTGTCCACTTTAGTCTTTCCACTATAGTCTGTCAACTTTAGTCTTTCCACTATAGTCTTTCCACTTTAGTCTGTCCACTTTAGTCTTTCCAATATTCTCTGTCCACTTTTGTCTTTCCACTTTAGTCTTTCCACTATAGTCTCCACTTTATTCTGTCCACTACAGTCTTTCCACTATAGTCTTTCCACTATAGTCTGTCCACTTTAGTCTTTCAACTTTAGTTTTTCCACTTTAGTCTGTCCACTTTAGTCTTTCCACTACTTTAGTCATTCCACTTTAGTTTTTCCACTATTCTCTGTCCACTTTAGTCTTTCCACTTTAGTCTGTCATCTTTAGTCTTTCCACTATAGTCTTTCCACTTTAGTCCTTCCACTATAGTCTGTCCACTTTCGTCTTTCCACTTTAGTCTTTCCACTTTAGTCTGTCCACTTTAGTCTTTCCACTATGGTCTGTCCACTTTAGTCTTTCCACTTTATTCTGTCCACATCAGTGTGTACACTTTAGTTTGTCCACTGAGTCTTTCCACTTCAGTCTTTCCACTATAGTCTGTCCACTTTAGTCTTTCCACTTTAGTCTGTCCACTTTAGTCTTTACACTTTAGTCTTTCCACTATAGTGTTCACTTTATTCTGTCCACTACATTCTTTCCACTTTAGTCTTTCCACTATTCTCTGTCCACTTTAGTCTTTCCACTATAGTCTCCACTTTATTCTGTCCACTACAGTCTTTCCACTTTAGTCTTTCCACTATAGTCTGTCCACTTTAGTCTTTCCACTATTCTCTGTCCACTTTTGTCTTTCCACTTTAGTCTTTCCACTATAGTCTCCACTTTATTCTGTCCACTACATTCTTTCCACTTTAGTCTTTCCACTTAGTCTTTCCACTTCAGTCTTTCCACTATAGTCTGTCCACTTTAGTCTTTCCACTATTCTCTGTCCACTTTTGTCTTTCCACTTTAGTCTTTCCACTATAGTCTCCACTTTCTTCTGTCCACTACATTCTTTCCACTTTAGTCTTTCCACTATTCTCTGTCCACTTTAGTCTTTCCACTATAGTCTCCACTTTATTCTTTCCACTACAGTCTTTCAACTTTAGCCTTTCCACTATTCTCTGTCCACTTTAGTCTTTCCACTATTGTCTGTCCACTTTAGTCTTTCCACTTTAGTCTTTCCACTTTAGTCTGTCATCTTTAGTCTTTCCACTATAGTCTGTCCACTTTAGTCTTTCCACTATAGTCCGTCCACTTTCGTCTTTCCACTTTAGTCTTTCCACTTTAGTCTGTCCACTTTAGTCTTTCCATTATCGTCTGTCCACTTTAGTCTTTTCACTTTAGTCTTTCCACTTTATTCTGTCCACTTCAGTGTGTACACTTTAGTTTGTCCACTGAGTCTTTCCACTTCAGTCTTTCCACTATAGTCTGTCCACTTTAGTCTTTCCACTTTAGTCTTTCCACTATAGTCTTTTCACTTCAGTCTGTCCAATTTAGTCTTTCCACTATAGTCTGTCCACTTTAGTCTTTCCACTATAGTCTTTCCACTTTAGTCTTTCCACTTTAGTCTTTCCACTATAGTCTTTCCACTATAGTCTGTCTACTTTAGTCTTTCCACTATAGTCTGTCCACTTTAGTCTTTCCACTACAGTCTTTCCACTATAGTCTTTCCACTATAGTCTGTCTACTTTAGTCATTCCACTTTAGTTTTTCCACTTTAGTCTGTCCACTTTAGTCTGTCCACTTTAGTCTTTCCACTTTATTCTGTCCACTTCAGTGTGTACACTTTAGTCTGTCCACTGAGTCTTTCCACTTCAGTCTTTCCACTATAGTCTGTCCACTTTAGTCTTTCCACTTTAGTCTTTCCACTATAGTCTCCACTTTATTCTGTCCACTACATTCTTTCCACTTTAGTCTATCCACTATTCTCTGTCCACTTTAGTCTTTCCACTATAGTCTCCACTTTATTCTGTACACTACAGTCTTTCCACTTTAGTCTTTCCACTATAGTCTGTCCACTTTAGTCTTTCCACTATTCTCTGTCCACTTTAGTCTTTCCACTTTAGTCTTTCCACTTTAGTCTGTCATCTTTAGTCTTTCCACTATAGTCTGTCCACTTTAGTCTTTCCACTATAGTCTGTCTACTTTAGTCTTTCCACTATAGTCTGTCCACTTTAGTCTTTCCACTACAGTCTTTCCACTATAGTCTTTCCACTATAGTCTGTCTACTTTAGTCATTCCACTTTAGTTTTTCCACTTTAGTCTGTCCACTTTAGTCTGTCCACTTTAGTCTTTCCACTACTGTCTGTCCACTTTAGTCTTTCCACTTTATTCTGTCCACTTCAGTGTGTACACTTTAGTCTGTCCACTGAGTCTTTCCACTTCAGTCTTTCCACTATAGTCTGTCCACTTTAGTCTTTCCACTTTAGTCTTTCCACTATAGTCTCCACTTTATTCTGTCCACTACATTCTTTCCACTTTAGTCTTTCCACTATTCTCTGTCCACTTTAGTCTTTCCACTATAGTCTCCACTTTATTCTGTACACTACAGTCTTTCCACTTTAGTCTTTCCACTATAGTCTGTCCACTTTAGTCTTTCCACTATTCTCTGTCCACTTTAGTCTTTCCACTATTGTCTTTCCACTTTAGTCTGTCCACTTTAGTCTTTCCACTATAGTCTGTCCACTTTAGTCTTTCCACTTTATTCTGTCCACTTCAGTGTGTACACTTTAGTTTGTCCACTGAGTCTTTCCACTTCAGTCTTTCCACTATAGTCGTTCCCCTTTAGTCTTTCCACTTTATTCTTTCCACTATAGTCTTTTCACTTTAGTCTGTCCACTTTAGTCTTTCCAGTTTAGTTTTTCCACTTTAGTGTGTCCACTTTAGTCTTTAAACTATAGTCTGTCCACTTTAGTCTTTCCACTTTAGTCTTTCCACTTTATTCTGTCCACTTCAGTGTGTAAAGACAATAGTGGAATGACAAAAGTGGACAGAGAATAGAGGAAAGACTAAAGTGGACAGACTATAGTGGAAAGACTGAAGTGGAAAGACTAAGTGGACAGACTAAATTGAAAAGACTATAGTGGAAAGACTAAAGTGGACAGACTATAGTGGAAAGACTAAATTGGACAGACTGAAGTGAAAAGACTATAGTGGAAAGACTAAAGTGGACAGACTAAAGTGGACAGACTATAGTGGAAAGACTGAAGTGGAAAGACTGAAGTGGAAAGACTCAGTGGACAAACTAAAGTGGAAAGACTAAAGTGGAAAGACGAAAGTGGACAGACTATAGTGGAAAGACTAAAGTGGACAGACTATAGTGGAAAGACTAAAGATGACAGACTAAAGTGGAAAGACTAAAGTGGAAAGACTAAAGTGGACAGAGAATAGTGGAAAGACTAAAGTGGACAGACTATAGTGGAAAGACTAAAGTGGAAAGACTGTAGTGGACAGAAAAAAGTGGAGACTATAGTGGAAAGACTAAAGTGGACAGAGAATAGTGGAAAGACTAAAGTGGAAAGAATGTAGTGGACAGAATAAAGTGGAGACTATAGTGGAAAGACTAAAGTGGAAAGACTAAAGTGGACAGACTAAAGTGGAAAGACTAAAGTGGACAAACTATAGTGGAAAGACTGAAGTGGAAAGACTCAGTGGACAAACTAAAGTGTACACACTGAAGTGGACAGAATAAAGTGGAAAGACTAAAGTGGAAACACTAAAGTGGACAGACTATAGTGGAAAGACTAAAGTGGACAGACTAAAGTGGAAAGACTAAATTGGAAAGACGAAAGTGGACAGACTATAGTGGAAAGACTAAAGTGGACAGATTATAGTGGAAAGACTAAAGATGACAGACTAAAGTGGAAAGACTAAAGTGGAAAGACTAAAGTGGACAGAGAATAGTGGAAAGACTAAAGTGGACAGACTATAGTGGAAAGACTAAAGTGGAAAGACTGTAGTGTACAGAATAAAGTGGAGACTATAGTGGAAAGACTAAAGTGGACAGAGAATAGTGGAAAGACTAAAGTGGAAAGAATGTAGTGGACAGAATAAAGTGGAGACTATAGTGGAAAGACTAAAGTGGAAAGACTAAAGTGGACAGACAGTAGTGGAGAGACTAAAGTGGACAGACTAAAGTGGAAAAACTAAAGTGGAATGACTAAAGTAGACAGACTATAGTGGAAAGAATATAGTGGAAAGACTGTAGTGGAAAGACTAAAGTGGACAGACTATAGTGGAAAGACTAAAGTAGACAGACTATAGTGGAAAGACTATAGTGGAAAGACTAAAGTGGAAAGACTAAAGTGGACAGACTATAGTGGAAAGACTAAAGTGGACAGACTATAATGGAAAGACTAAAGATGACAGACTAAAGTGGAAAGACTAAAGTGGAAAGACTAAAGTGGACAGAGAATAGTGGAAAAACTAAAGTGGAATGACTAAAGTAGTAGAAAGACTAAAGTGGACAGACTAAAGTGGAAAAACTAAAGTGGAAAGACTAAAGTGGAAAGACTATAGTTGAAAGACTATAGTGGAAAGACTGTAGTGGACAGAATAAAGTGGAGACTATAGTGGAAAGACTAAAGTGGAAAGACAAAAGTGGACAGAGAATAGTGGAAAGACTAAAGTGGACAGACTAAAGTGGAAAGACTATAGTGGAAAGACTAAAGTGGACAGACTATAGTGGAAAGACTAAAGTGGACAGACTGAAGTAAAAAGACTATAGTGGAAAGACTAAAGTGGAAAGACTAAAGTGGAAAGACTATAGTGGAAAGACTAAAGTGGACAGACTAAAGTGGAAAGACTAAAGTGGTAAGACTAAAGTGGACAGACTATAGTGGAAAGAATGTAGTGGACAGAATAAAGTGGAGACTATAGTGGAAAGACTAAAGTGGAAAGACTAAAGTGGACAGAGAATAGTGGAAAGACTAAAGTGGACAGACTATAGTGGAAAGACTAAAGTGGACAGACTAAAGTGGAGACTATAGTGGAAAGACTAAAGTGGACAAAGAATAGTGGAAAGACTGTAGTGGACAGAATAAAGTAGAGACTATAGTGGAAAGACTAAAGTGGAAAGACAAAAGTGGACAGAGAATAGTGGAAAGTCTATAGTGGAAAGACTGAAGTGGAAAGACTCAGTGGACAAACTAAAGTGGACACACTGAAGTGGACAGAATAAAGTGGAAAGACTAAAGTGGACAGACTATAGTGGAAAGACTAAAGTCGACAGACTAAAGTGGAAAGACTATAGTGGAAAGACTAAAGTGGACAGACTAAAGTGGAAAGACTAAAGTGGTAAGACTAAAGTGGACAGACTATAGTGGAAAGAATGTAGTGGACAGAATAAAGTGGAGACTGTCTTTCCACTATAGTCTTTCCACTATTGTCTGTCCACTTTATTCTTTCCACTTTAGTCTTTCCACTTTAGTCTGTCCACTTATATCTTTCCACTATAGTCTGTCCACTTTAGTCTTTCCACTTTAGTCTTTCCGCTTTAGTCTGTCTACTTAGTCTTTCCACTATAGTCTTTCCACTATAGTCTGTCCACTTTAGTCTTTCCACTTTAGTCTTTCTACTTTAGTCTGTCCACTTTAGTCTTTCCACTATAGTAGGTCCACTTTAGTCTTTCCAGTTTAGTCTTTCCGCTTTAGTCTGTCCACTTAGTCTTTCCACTAAAGTCTGTCCACTTTAGTCTGTCCACTTTAGTCTTTCCACTTTAGTCTGTCCACTATAGTCTTTCCACTTTAGTCTGTCCACTTTAGTCTTTCCACTTTATTCTTTCCACTTTAGTCTTTCCACTTTAGTCTGTCCACTTATATCTTTCCACTATAGTCTGTCCACTTTAGTCTTTCCACTTTAGTCTTTCCGCTTTAGTCTGTCTACTTAGTCTTTCCACTATAGTCTTTCCACTATAGTCTGTCCACTTTAGTCTTTCCACTTTAGTCTTTCTACTTTAGTCTGTCCACTTAGTCTTTCCACTAAAGTCTGTCCACTTTAGTCTGTCCACTTTAGTCTTTCCACTTTAGTCTGTCCACTATAGTATTTCCACTATAGTCTGTCCACTTTAGTCTTTCCACTTTAGTCTTTCCACTTTAGTCTTTCTACTTTAGTCTGTCCACTTATATCTTTCCACTATAGTCTGTCCACTTTAGTCTTTCCACTTTAGTCTTTCCGCTTTAGTCTGTCTACTTAGTCTTTCCACTATAGTCTTTCCACTATAGTCTGTCCACTTTAGTCTTTCCACTTTAGTCTTTCTACTTTAGTCTGTCCACTTTAGTCTTTCCACTATAGTAGGTCCACTTTAGTCTTTCCACTTTAGTCTTTCTACTTTAGTCTGTCCACTTTAGTCTTTCCACTTTAGTCTTTCTACTTTAGTCTGTCCACTTAGTCTTTCCACTAAAGTCTGTCCACTTTAGTCTGTCCACTTTAGTCTTTCCGCTTTAGTCTGTCCACTTAGTCTTTCCACTAAAGTCTGTCCACTTTAGTCTGTCCACTTTAGTCTTTCCACTTTAGTCTGTCCACTTTAGTCTTTCCACTATAGTCTCCACTTATCTGTCCACTACAGTCTTTCCACTATAGTCCGTCCACTTTAGTCTTTCCACTTTAGTCTGTCCACTTTAATCTTTTCACTATAGTCCTTCCGCTTTAGTCTTTCCACTATAGTCTTTCCACTTTAGTCTGTCCACTTTAGTCTTTCCACTATAGTCCTTCCGCTTTAGTCTTTCCACTATAGTCTTTCCACTTTAGTCTTTTCACTTTAGTCTTTCCACTATAGTCTCCACTTATCTGTCCACTACAGTCTTTCCACTATAGTCTTTCCACTATTGTCTGTCCACTTTATTCTTTCCACTTTAGTCTTTCCACTTTAGTCTGTCCACTTTAATCTTTCCACTATAGTCTGTCCACTTTAGTCTTTCCACTTAGTCTTTTCACTTTAGTCTTCCCACTTTAGTTTTTCCACTTTAGTCTGTCCACTTCAGTCTTTCCACTATAGTCTGTCCACTTTAGTCTTTCCACTTTAGTCTTCCCACTATAGTCTCCATTTTATTCGTCCACTACAGTCTTTCCACTATAGTCTTTCCACTATAGTCTGTCCACTTTAGTCTTTCCACTATAGTCTGTCCACTTTAGTCTTTCCACTTTAATCTTTCCACTTTAGTCTGTCCACTTTAGTCTTTCCACTATAATCTCCACTTTATTCTGTCCACTACAGTCGTTCCACTATAGTCTTTCCACTATAGTCTGTCCACTTTAGTCTTTCCACTTTAGTCTTTCCAATTTATTCTGTCCACTTCAGTGTGTACACTTTAGTCTGTCCACTGAGTCTTTCCACTTCAGTCTTTCCACTAGTCTGTTCACTTTAGTCTTTCCTCTATAGTCTCCACTTTATTCTGTCCACTACAGACTTTCCACTTTAGTCTTTCCAATACTTTCTTTCCACTATAGTCTCTCCACTATAGTCTGTCCACTTTAGTTTTTCCACTATAGTCTCCACTTTATTCTGTCCACTACATTCTTTCCACTATAGTCTTTGAACTATAGCCTGTCCACTTTAGTCTTTCCACTTTAGTCTTTCCACTATAGTCTCCACTTTATTCTGTCCACTACAGTCTTTCCACTATTCTCTGTCCACTTTAGTCTTTCCACTTTAGTCTTTCCACTCTAGTCTCCACTTTATTTTGTCCACTACAGTCTCTCCACTATAGTCTTTCCACTATAGTCTGTCCACTTTAGTCTTTCCACTATTCTCTGTCCACTTTAGTCTTTCCACTATACTCTCCACTTTGTTCTGTCCACTACAGTCTTTCCACTATAGTCTTTCCACTATAGTCTGTCCACTTTAGTCTTTCCACTTTAGTCTTTCCACTTTAGTCTGTCCACTTTAGTCTTTCCACTATGGACTGTCCACTTTAGTCTTTCCACTATTCTCTGTCCACTTTAGTCTTTCCACTATAGTGTCCACCTCCCCTATTCTGTCCACTTCAGTGTGTACACTTTAGTCTGTCCACTGAGTCTTTCCACTTCAGTCTTTCCACTATAGTCTGTCCACTTTAATCTTTCCACTATAGTCTCCACTTTATTTTGTCCACTACAGTCTTTCCACTATAGTCTTTCCATTATAGTCTGTCCACTTTAGTCTTTCCACTATTCTCTGTCCACTTTAGTCTTTCTGCTATAGTCTCCACTTTATTCTGTCCACTACAGTCTTTCCACTATAGTCTCTCCACTATAGTCTGTCCATTTTAGTCTTTCCACTTTAGTCTTTCCACTATAGTCTTTCCACTATAGTCTGTCCACTTTAGTCTTTCCACTTTAATCTTTCCACTTTAGTCTGTCCACTTTAGTCTGTCCAGTATCGTCTGTCCACTTGAGCCTTTCCACTTTAGTCTTTCCACTTTATTCTGTCCACTTCAGTGTGTACACTTTAGTCTGTCCACTGAGTCTGTCCACTTTAGTCTTTCCACTTTAGTTTTTCCACTTTAGTCTGTCTACTATAGTCTGTCCACTTTAGTCTCTACTATTCGCTGTCCACTTTAGTCTTTCCACTATAGTCTCCACTTTATTCTGTCCACTACAGTCTTTCCACTATAGTCTTTCCTCTATAGTCTGTCCACTTTAGTCTTTCCACTTTAGTTTTTCCACTTTAGTCTGTCCACTTTAGTCTTTCAACTAGACTCTATCCACTTTAGTCTTTCCACTTTAGTCTTTCCACTTTATTCTGTCCATTTCAGTGTGTACACTTTAGTCTGTCCACTGAGTCTTTCCACTTCAGTCTTTCCACTATAGACTGTCCACTTTAGTCTTTCCACTTTAGTCTTTCCACAATAGTCTCCACTTTATTATGTCCACTACAGTCTTTCCACTATAGTCTGTCCACTTTAGTCTTTCCACTTTAGTCTTTCCACTATAGTCTCCACTTTATTCTGTCCACTATAGTCTTTCCAATTTAGTCTTTCCACTATTCTCTGTCCACTTTAGTCTTTCCACTATAGTCTCCACTTTATTCTGTCCACTACAGTCTTTCCACTATAGTCTGTCCACTTTAGTCTTTCCACTATTCTCTGTCCACTACAGTATTTCCACTGTAGTCTGTCCACTTTAGTCTTTCCACTATTCTCTGTCCACTTTAGTCTTTCCAATACTTTCTTTCCACTATAGTCTCTCCACTATAGTCTGTCCACTTTAGTCTTTCCACTTTAGTCTTTCCACTATAGTCTTTCCACTATAGTCTGTCCACTTTAGTCTTTCCACTTTAATCTTTCCACTTTAGTCTGTCCACTTTAGTCTTTCCACTATAGTCTGTCCACTTTAGTCTTTCCACTTTAGTCTTTCCACTTTATTCTGTCCACTTCAGTGTGTACGCTTTAGTCTGTCCACTGAGTCTTTCCACTTCAGTCTTTCCACTATAGTCTGTCCACTTTAATCTTTCCACTATAGTTTCCACTTTATTCTGTCCACTACAGTCTTTCCACTATAGTCTTTCCATTATAGTCTGTCCACTTTAGTCTTTCCACTATTCTCTGTCCACTTTAGTCTTTCAGTTATAGTCTCCATTTTATTCTGTCCACTACAGTCTTTCCACTATAGTCTCTCCACTATAGTCTGTCCACTTTAGTCTTTCCACTTTAGTCTTTCCACTATAGTCTTTCCACTATAGTCTGTCCACTTTAGTCTTTCCACTTTAATCTTTCAACTTTAGTCTGTCCACTTTAGTCTTTCCACTTTAGTCTTTCCACTTTATTCTGTCCACTTCAGTGTGTACGCTTTAGTCTGTCCACTGAGTCTTTCCACTTCAGTCTTTCCACTATAGTCTGTCCACTTTAATCTTTCCACTATAGTTTCCACTTTATTCTGTCCACTTTAGTCTTTCCACTGTAATCTTTCAACTTTAGTCTGTCCACTTTAGTCTTTCCACTTTAGTCTTTCCACTATAGTCTTTCCACTATAGTCTGTCCACTTTAGTCTTTCCACTTTAATCTTTCAACTTTAGTCTGTCCACTTTAGTCTTTCCACTTTAGTCTTTCCACTTTATTCTGTCCACTTCAGTGTGTACGCTTTAGTCTGTCCACTGAGTCTTTCCACTTCAGTCTTTCCACTATAGTCTGTCCACTTTAATCTTTCCACTATAGTTTCCATTTTATTCTGTCCACTTTAGTCTTTCCACTTTAATCTTTCAACTTTAGTCTGTCCACTTTAGTTTTTCCACTTTAGTCTTTCCACTTTAGTCTTTCCACTATAGTCTCCACTTTATTCTGCTCACTACAGTCTTTCCACTATAGTCTTTCCACTATAGTCTGTCCACTTTAGTCTTTCCACTATTCTCTGTCCACTTTAGTCTTTCCACAATTCTCTGTCCACTTTAGTCTTTCCACTATAGTCTCCACTTTATTCTGTCTACTACAGTCTTTCCACTATAGTCATTCCACTATAGTCTGTCCACTTTAGTCTTTCCACTTTAGTTTTTCCACTTTAGTCTGTCCACTTTAGTCTTTCCACTATAGTCTATCCACTTTAGTCTTTCCACTTTAGTCTTTCCACTTTATTCTGTCCACTTCAGTGTGTACACTTTAGTCTGTCCACTGAGTCTTTCCACTTCAGTCTTTCCAATATAGTCTCCACTTTATTCTGTCCGCTACAGTCTTTCCAATTTAGTCTTTCCACTATTCTCTGTCCACTTTAGTCTATCCACTATAGTCTCCACTTTATTCTGTCCACTACAGTCTTTCCACTATAGTCTTTCCACTATAATCTGTCCACTTTAGTCTTTCCACTATAGTCTGTCCACTTTAGTCTTTCCACTATTCTCTGTCCACTTTAGTCTTTCCACTATAGTCTCTACTTTATTCTGTCCACTACAGTCTTTCCACTATAGTCTTTCCACTATAGTCTGTCCACTTTAGTCTTTCCACTTTAGTTTTTCCACTTTAGTCTGTCCACTTTAGTCTTTCCACTATAGTCTATCCACTTTAGTCTTTCCACTTTAGTCTTTCCACTTTATTCTGTCCACTTCAGTGTGTACACTTTAGTCTGTCCACTGAGTCTTTCAACTTCAGTCTTTCCACTATAGTTTCCACTTTATTCTGTCCACTACAGTCTTTCCACTATAGTCTGTCCACTTTAGTCTTTCCACTTTAATCTTTCCACTTTAGTCTTTCCACTTTAGTCTTTCCACTATAATCTGTCCACTTTAGTCTTTCCACTATAGTCTGTCCACTTTAGTCTTTCCACTATTCTCTGTCCACTTTAGTCTTTCCACTATAGTCTCCACTTTATTCTGTCCACTACAGTCTTTCCACTATAGTCTTTCCACTATAGTCTGTCCACTTTAGTCTTTCCACTATAGTCTGTCCACTTTAGTCTTTCCACTATTCTCTTTCCACTTTAGTCTTTCCACTATAGTCTCCACTTTATTCTGTCCACTACAGTCTTTCCACTATAGTCTTTCCACTATAGTCTGTCCACTTTAGTCTTTCCACTTTAGTCTTTCCACTTTAGTTTTTCCACTTTAGTCTTTCCACTTTAGTCTTTCCACTATAGTCTCCACTTTATTCTGCTCACTACAGTCTTCCCACTATAGTCTTTCCACTTTAGTCTTTCCACTATTCTCTGTCCAATTTAGTCTTTCCACTTTAGTCTCCACTTTATTCTGTCCACTACAGTCTTTCCACTATAGTCTTTCCACTATAGTCTGTCCACTTTAGTCTTTCCACTTTAGTTTTTCCACTTTAGCCTTCCCACTATAGTCTGTCCACTTTAGTCTTTCCACTATTCTCTGTCCACTTTACTCTTTCCACTATAGTCTCCACTTTGTTCTGTCCACTACAGTCTTTCCACTATAGTCTTTCCATTATAGTCTGTCCACTTTAGTCTTTCCACTATTCTCTGTCCAATTTAGTCTTTCCACTATAGTCTCCACTTTATTCTGTCCACTACAGTCTTTCCACTATAGTCTTTCCACTATAGTCTGTCCACTTTAGTCTTTCCACTATTCTCTGTCCACTTTAGTCTTTCCACTATAGTCTCCACTTTATTCTGTCCACTACAGTCTTTCCACTATAGTCTTTCCACTATAGTCTGTCCACTTTAGTCTTTCCACTTTAGTTTTTCCACTTTAGTCTTTCCACTTTAGTCTTTCCAATACTCTCTGTCCACTTTAGTTTTTCCATTATAGTCTCCAATTTATTCTGTCCACTACAGTCTTTCCACTATAGTCTTTCCACTATAGTCTGTCCACTTTAGTCTTTCCACTATAGTCTGTCCACCTTAGTCTTTTCACTATTCTCTGTCCACTTTAGTCTTTCCACTATAGTCTCCACTTTATTCTGTCCACTACAGTCTTTCCACTATAGTCTTTCCACTATAGTCTGTCCACTTTAGTCTTTCCACTTTAGTTTTTCCACTTTAGTCTGTCCACTTTAGTCTTTCCACTATAGTCTTTCCACTATAGTCTTTCCACTATAGTCTGTCCACTTTAGTCTTTCCACTATTCTCTGTCCACTTTAGTCTTTCCACTATAGTCTCCACTTTATTCTGTCCACTACAGTCTTTCCACTATAGTCTTTCCACTATAGTCTGTCCACTTTAGTCTTTCCACTTTAGTTTTTCCACTTTAGTCTGTCCACTTTAGTCTTTCCACTATAGTCTATCCACTTTAGTCTTTCCACTTTAGTCTTTCCACTTTATTCTGTCCACTTCAGTGTGTAAACTTTAGTCTGTCCACTGAGTCTTTCAACTTCAGTCTTTCCACTATAGTCTCCACTTTATTCTGTCCACTACAGTCTTTCCACTATAGTCTGTCCACTTTAGTCTTTCCACTTTAATCTTTCCACTTTAGTATATCCACTTTAGTCTTTCCACTTTATTCTGTCCACTTCAGTGTGTACACTTTAGTCTGTCCGCTGAGTCTTTCCACTTCAGTCTTTCCACTATAGTCTGTCCACTTTAGTCTTTCCACTTTAGTCTTTCCACTATAGTCTCCACTTTATTCTGTCCACTACAGTCTTTCCACTTTAGTCTTTCCAATACTCTCTGTCCACTTTAGTTTTTCCATTATAGTCTCCAATTTATTCTGTCCACTACAGTCTTTCCACTATAGTCTTTCCACTATAGTCTGTCCACTTTAGTCTTTCCACTATAGTCTGTCCACCTTAGTCTTTTCACTATTCTCTGTCCACTTTAGTCTTTCCACTATAGTCTCCACTTTATTCTGTCCACTACAGTCTTTCCACTATAGTCTTTCCACTATAGTCTGTCCACTTTAGTCTTTCCACTTTAGTTTTTCCACTTTAGTCTGTCCACTTTAGTCTTTCCACTATAGTCTATCCACTTTAGTCTTTCCACTTTAGTCTTTCCACTTTATTCTGTCCACTTCAGTGTGTACACTTTAGTCTGTCCACTGAGTCTTTCAACTTCAGTCTTTCCACTATAGTCTCCACTTTATTCTGTCCACTACAGTCTTTCCACTATAGTCTGTCCACTTTAGTCTTTCCACTTTAATCTTTCCACTTTAGTCTTTCCACTTTAGTCTTTCCACTTTATTCTGTCCACTTCAGTGTGTACACTTTGGTCTGTCCGCTGAGTCTTTCCACTTCAGTCTTTCCACTATTCTCTGTCCACTTTAGTCTATCCACTATAGTCTCCACTTTATTCTGTCCACTACAGTCTTTCCACTATAGTCTTTCCACTATAATCTGTCCACTTTAGTCTTTCCACTATAGTCTGTCCACTTTAGTCTTTCCACTTTAGTCTGTCCACTTTAGTCTTTCCACTTTAGTTTTTCCACTTTAGTCTGTCCAATTTAGACTTTCCACTATAGTCGATCCACTTTAGTCTTTCCACTTTAGTCTTTCCACTTTATTCTGTCAACTTCAGTGTGTACACTTTAGTCTTTCCACTGAGTCTTTCCACTTCAGTCTTTCCACTATAGTCTGTCCACTTTAGTCTTTCCACTATTCTCTGTCAACTTTATTCTTTCCACTTTAGTCTTTCCATTTTATTCTGTCCACTTCAGTGTGTACACTTTAGTCTGTCCACTGAGTCTTTCCACTTCAGTCTTTCCACTATAGTCTCCACTTTATTCTGTCCACTACAGTCTTTATAATTTAGTCTTTCCACTATTCTCTGTCCACTTTAGTCTATCCACTATAGTCTCCACTTTATTCTGTCCACTACAGTCTTTCCACTATAGTCTTTCCACTATAATCTGTCCACTTTAGTCTTTCCACTATTCTCTGTCAACTTTATTCTTTCCACTATAGTCTCCACTTTATTCTGTCCACTACAGTCTTTCCACTATAGTCTTTCCACTATAGTCTGTCCACTTTAGTCTTTCCACTTTAGTTTTTCCACTTTAGTCTGTCCACTTTAGACTTTCCACTATAGTCGATCCACTTTAGTCTTTCCACTTTAGTCTTTCCACTTTATTCTGTCAACTTCAGTGTGTACACTTTAGTCTTTCCACTGAGTCTTTCCACTGAGTCTTTCCACTTCAGTCTTTCCACTATAGTCTGTCCACTTTAGTCTTTCCACTTTAATCTTTCCACTATAGTCTCCACTTTATTCTGTCCACTATAGTCTTTCCAATTTAGTCTTTCCACTATTCTCTGTCCACTATAGTCTTTCCACTATAGTCTCCACTCTATTCTGTCCACTATAGTCTTTCCACTGTAGTCTGTCCTCTTTAGTCCTTCCACTATTCTCTGTCCACTTGAGTCTTTCCACTATAGTCTTCACTTTATTCTGTCCACTACAGTCTTTCCACTATAGTCTTTCCATTATAGTCTGTCCACTTTAGTCTTTCCACTTTAGTTTTTCCACTTTAGTCTGTCCACTTTAGACTTTACACTATAGTCCATCCACTTTATTCTGTCAACTTCAGTGTGTATACTTTAGTCTTTCCCCTGAGTCTTTCCACTTCAGTCTTTCCACTATAGTCTGTCCACTTTAGTCTTTCCACTTTAATCTTTCCACTTTAGTCTTTCCACTTTAGTCTTTCCATTATAGTCTGTCCACTTTAGTCTTTCCACTATGCTCTGTCCACTTTAGTCTTTCCACTATAGTCTCCACTTTATTCTGTCCACTACAGTCTTTCCACTATAGTCTGTCCACTTTAGTCTGTCCACTTTAGTCTTTCCACTTTAGTCTTTCCACTATAGTCTCCACTTTATTCTGTCCACTACAGTCTTTCCACTATAGTCTTTCCACTATAGTCTGTCCACTTTAGTCTTTCCACTTTAGTTTTTCCACTTTAGTCTGTCCACTTCAGTCTTTCCACTATAGTCTGTCCACTTTAGTCTTTCCACTTTAGTCTTTCCACTATAGTCTGTCCACTTTAGTCTGTCCACTTTAGTCTTTCCACTTTAGTCTTTCCACTATAGTCTGTCCACTTTAGTCTTTCCACTTTAGTTTTTCCACTTTAGTCTGTCCACTTCAGTCTTTCCACTATAGTATGTCCACTTTATTCTTTCAACTTTAGTCTTCCCACTATAGTTTCCACTTTATTCTGTCCACTACCGTCTTTCCACTATAGTTTTTCCACTTTAGTCTGTCCACTTTAGTCTTTCCAGTATAGTCTATCCACTTTAGTCTTTCCACTTTATTCTGTCCACTTCAGTGTGTACACTTTAGTCTGTCCACTGAGTCTTTCCACTTCAGTCTTTCCACTATAGTCTCCACTTTATTCTGTCCACTACAGTTTTTCCAATTTAGTCTTTCCACTATAGTCTGTCCACTTTAGTCTTTCCACTTTAGTTTTTCCACTTTAGTCTGTCCGCTTCAGTCTTTCCACTATAGTCTTTCCACTATAGTCTGTCCACTTTAGTCTTTCCACTATAGTCTCCACTTTATTCTGTCCACTACAGTCTTTCCACTATAGTCTGTCCGCTTTAGTCTGTCCACTTTAGTCTTTCCACTTTAGTCTTTCCACTATAGTCTCCACTTTATTCTGTCCACTACAGTCTTTCCACTATAGTCTTTCCACTATAGTCTTTCCACTATAGTCTCCACTTTGTTCTGTCCACTACAGTTTTTCCACTATAGTCTGTCCACTTTAGTCTGTCCACTTTAGTCTTTCCACTTTAGTCTTTCCACTATAGTCTCCACTTTATTCTGTCCACTACAGTCTTTCCACTATAGTCTTTCCACTATAGTCTGTCCACTTTAGTCTTTCCACTTTAGTTTTTCCACTTTAGTCTGTCCACTTCAGTCTTTCCACTATAGTCTGTCCACTTTAGCCTTTCCACTTTAGTCTTTCCACTATAGTCTGTCCACTTTAGTCTGTCCACTTTAGTCTTTCCACTTCAGTCTTTCCACTATTGTCTGTCCACTTTTGTCTTTCCACTTTAGTCTTTCCACTATAGTCTCCACTTTATTCTGTCCACTACCGTCTGTCCACTATAGTTTTTCCACTTTAGTCTGTCCACTTTAGTCTTTCCACTATAGTCTATCCACTTTAGTCTTTCCACTTTAGTCTTTCCACTTTAGTCTTTCCACTATAGTCTCCACTTTATTCTGTCCACTATAGTCTTTCCAATTTAGTCTTTCCACTATTCTCTGTCCACTTTAGTCTTTCCACTATAGTCTCCACTTTATTCTGTCCACTACAGTCTTTCCACTATAGTCTGTCCACTTTAGTCTTTCCACTATTCTCTGTCCACTACAGTATTTCCACTGTAGTCTGTCCACTTTAGTCTTTCCACTATTCTCTGTCCACTTTAGTCTTTCCAATACTTTCTTTCCACTATAGTCTCTCCACTATAGTCTGTCCACTTTAGTCTTTCCACTTTAGTCTTTCCACTATAGTCTTTCCACTATAGTCTGTCCACTTTAGTCTTTCCACTTTAATCTTTCCACTTTAGTCTGTCCACTTTAGTCTTTCCACTATAGTCTGTCCACTTTAGTCTTTCCACTTTAGTCTTTCCACTTTATTCTGTCCACTTCAGTGTGTACGCTTTAGTCTGTCCACTGAGTCTTTCCACTTCAGTCTTTCCACTATAGTCTGTCCACTTTAATCTTTCCACTATAGTTTCCACTTTATTCTGTCCACTACAGTCTTTCCACTATAGTCTTTCCATTATAGTCTGTCCACTTTAGTCTTTCCACTATTCTCTGTCCACTTTAGTCTTTCAGTTATAGTCTCCATTTTATTCTGTCCACTACAGTCTTTCCACTATAGTCTCTCCACTATAGTCTGTCCACTTTAGTCTTTCCACTTTAGTCTTTCCACTATAGTCTTTCCACTATAGTCTGTCCACTTTAGTCTTTCCACTTTAATCTTTCAACTTTAGTCTGTCCACTTTAGTCTTTCCACTTTAGTCTTTCCACTTTATTCTGTCCACTTCAGTGTGTACGCTTTAGTCTGTCCACTGAGTCTTTCCACTTCAGTCTTTCCACTATAGTCTGTCCACTTTAATCTTTCCACTATAGTTACCACTTTATTCTGTCCACTTTAGTCTTTCCACTGTAATCTTTCAACTTTAGTCTGTCCACTTTAGTCTTTCCACTTTAGTCTTTCCACTATAGTCTTTCCACTATAGTCTGTCCACTTTAGTCTTTCCACTTTAATCTTTCAACTTTAGTCTGTCCACTTTAGTCTTTCCACTTTAGTCTTTCCACTTTATTCTGTCCACTTCAGTGTGTACGCTTTAGTCTGTCCACTGAGTCTTTCCACTTCAGTCTTTCCACTATAGTCTGTCCACTTTAATCTTTCCACTATAGTTTCCATTTTATTCTGTCCACTTTAGTCTTTCCACTTTAATCTTTCAACTTTAGTCTGTCCACTTTAGTTTTTCCACTTTAGTCTTTCCACTTTAGTCTTTCCACTATAGTCTCCACTTTATTCTGCTCACTACAGTCTTTCCACTATAGTCTTTCCACTATAGTCTGTCCACTTTAGTCTTTCCACTATTCTCTGTCCACTTTAGTCTTTCCACAATTCTCTGTCCACTTTAGTCTTTCCACTATAGTCTCCACTTTATTCAGTCTACTACAGTCTTTCCACTATAGTCATTCCACTATAGTCTGTCCACTTTAGTCTTTCCACTTTAGTTTTTCCACTTTAGTCTGTCCACTTTAGTCTTTCCACTATAGTCTATCCACTTTAGTCTTTCCACTTTAGTCTTTCCACTTTATTCTGTCCACTTCAGTGTGTACACTTTAGTCTGTCCACTGAGTCTTTCCACTTCAGTCTTTCCAATATAGTCTCCACTTTATTCTGTCCGCTACAGTCTTTCCAATTTAGTCTTTCCACTATTCTCTGTCCACTTTAGTCTATCCACTATAGTCTCCACTTTATTCTGTCCACTACAGTCTTTCCACTATAGTCTTTCCACTATAATCTGTCCACTTTAGTCTTTCCACTATAGTCTGTCCACTTTAGTCTTTCCACTATTCTCTGTCCACTTTAGTCTTTCCACTATAGTCTCTACTTTATTCTGTCCACTACAGTCTTTCCACTATAGTCTTTCCACTATAGTCTGTCCACTTTAGTCTTTCCACTTTAGTTTTTCCACTTTAGTCTGTCCACTTTAGTCTTTCCACTATAGTCTATCCACTTTAGTCTTTCCACTTTAGTCTTTCCACTTTATTCTGTCCACTTCAGTGTGTACACTTTAGTCTGTCCACTGAGTCTTTCAACTTCAGTCTTTCCACTATAGTTTCCACTTTATTCTGTCCACTACAGTCTTTCCACTATAGTCTGTCCACTTTAGTCTTTCCACTTTAATCTTTCCACTTTAGTCTTTCCACTTTAGTCTTTCCACTATAATCTGTCCACTTTAGTCTTTCCACTATAGTCTGTCCACTTTAGTCTTTCCACTATTCTCTGTCCACTTTAGTCTTTCCACTATAGTCTCCACTTTATTCTGTCCACTACAGTCTTTCCACTATAGTCTTTCCACTATAGTCTGTCCACTTTAGTCTTTCCACTATAGTCTGTCCACTTTAGTCTTTCCACTATTCTCTTTCCACTTTAGTCTTTCCACTATAGTCTCCACTTTATTCTGTCCACTACAGTCTTTCCACTATAGTCTTTCCACTATAGTCTGTCCACTTTAGTCTTTCCACTTTAGTTTTTCCACTTTAGTCTTTCCACTTTAGTCTTTCCACTATAGTCTCCACTTTATTCTGCTCACTACAGTCTTCCCACTATAGTCTTTCCACTTTAGTCTTTCCACTATTCTCTGTCCAATTTAGTCTTTCCACTTTAGTCTCCACTTTATTCTGTCCACTACAGTCTTTCCACTATAGTCTTTCCACTATAGTCTGTCCACTTTAGTCTTTCCACTTTAGTTTTTCCACTTTAGCCTTCCCACTATAGTCTGTCCACTTTAGTCTTTCCACTATTCTCTGTCCACTTTACTCTTTCCACTATAGTCTCCACTTTGTTCTGTCCACTACAGTCTTTCCACTATAGTCTTTCCATTATAGTCTGTCCACTTTAGTCTTTCCACTATTCTCTGTCCAATTTAGTCTTTCCACTATAGTCTCCACTTTATTCTGTCCACTACAGTCTTTCCACTATAGTCTTTCCACTATAGTCTGTCCACTTTAGTCTTTCCACTATTCTCTGTCCACTTTAGTCTTTCCACTATAGTCTCCACTTTATTCTGTCCACTACAGTCTTTCCACTATAGTCTTTCCACTATAGTCTGTCCACTTTAGTCTTTCCACTTTAGTTTTTCCACTTTAGTCTGTCCACTTTAGTCTTTCCACTATAGTCTATCCACTTTAGTCTTTCCACTTTAGTCTTTCCACTTTATTCTGTCCACTTCAGTGTGTAAACTTTAGTCTGTCCACTGAGTCTTTCAACTTCAGTCTTTCCACTATAGTCTCCACTTTATTCTGTCCACTACAGTCTTTCCACTATAGTCTGTCCACTTTAGTCTTTCCACTTTAATCTTTCCACTTTAGTATATCCACTTTAGTCTTTCCACTTTATTCTGTCCACTTCAGTGTGTACACTTTAGTCTGTCCGCTGAGTCTTTCCACTTCAGTCTTTCCACTATAGTCTGTCCACTTTAGTCTTTCCACTTTAGTCTTTCCACTATAGTCTCCACTTTATTCTGTCCACTACAGTCTTTCCACTTTAGTCTTTCCAATACTCTCTGTCCACTTTAGTTTTTCCATTATAGTCTCCAATTTATTCTGTCCACTACAGTCTTTCCACTATAGTCTTTCCACTATAGTCTGTCCACTTTAGTCTTTCCACTATAGTCTGTCCACCTTAGTCTTTTCACTATTCTCTGTCCACTTTAGTCTTTCCACTATAGTCTCCACTTTATTCTGTCCACTACAGTCTTTCCACTATAGTCTTTCCACTATAGTCTGTCCACTTTAGTCTTTCCACTTTAGTTTTTCCACTTTAGTCTGTCCACTTTAGTCTTTCCACTATAGTCTATCCACTTTAGTCTTTCCACTTTATTCTGTCCACTTCAGTGTGTACACTTTAGTCTGTCCACTGAGTCTTTCCACTTCAGTCTTTCCAATATAGTCTCCCCTTTATTCTGTCCACTACAGTCTTTCCAATTTAGTCTTTCCACTATTCTCTGTCCACTTTAGTCTATCCACTATAGTCTCCACTTTATTCTGTCCACTACAGTCTTTCCACTATAGTCTTTCCACTATAATCTGTCCACTTCAGTCTTTCCACTATAGTCTGTCCACTTTAGTCTTTCCACTATTCTCTGTCAACTTTAGTCTTTCCACTATAGTCTCCACTTTATTCTGTCCACTACAGTCTTTCCACTATATTCTTTCCACTATAGTCTGTCCACTTTAGTCTTTCCACTTTAGTTTTTCCACTTTAGTCTGTCCACTTTAGTCTTTCCACTATAGTCTATCCACTTTAGTCTTTCCACTTTAGTCTTTCCACTTTATTCTGTCCACTTCAGTGTGTACACTTTAGTCTGTCCACTGAGTCTTTCAACTTCAGTCTTTCCACTATAGTCTCCACTTTATTCTGTCCACTACAGTCTTTCCACTATAGTCTGTCCACTTTAGTCTTTCCACTTTAATCTTTCCACTTTAGTCTTTCCACTTTAGTCTTTCCACTTTATTCTGTCCACTTCAGTGTGTACACTTTGGTCTGTCCGCTGAGTCTTTCCACTTCAGTCTTTCCACTATTCTCTGTCCACTTTAGTCTATCCACTATAGTCTCCACTTTATTCTGTCCACTACAGTCTTTCCACTATAGTCTTTCCACTATAATCTGTCCACTTTAGTCTTTCCACTATAGTCTGTCCACTTTAGTCTTTCCACTTTAGTCTGTCCACTTTAGTCTTTCCACTTTAGTTTTTCCACTTTAGTCTGTCCAATTTAGACTTTCCACTATAGTCGATCCACTTTAGTCTTTCCACTTTAGTCTTTCCACTTTATTCTGTCAACTTCAGTGTGTACACTTTAGTCTTTCCACTGAGTCTTTCCACTTCAGTCTTTCCACTATAGTCTGTCCACTTTAGTCTTTCCACTATTCTCTGTCAACTTTATTCTTTCCACTTTAGTCTTTCCATTTTATTCTGTCCACTTCAGTGTGTACACTTTAGTCTGTCCACTGAGTCTTTCCACTTCAGTCTTTCCACTATAGTCTCCACTTTATTCTGTCCACTACAGTCTTTATAATTTAGTCTTTCCACTATTCTCTGTCCACTTTAGTCTATCCACTATAGTCTCCACTTTATTCTGTCCACTACAGTCTTTCCACTATAGTCTTTCCACTATAATCTGTCCACTTTAGTCTTTCCACTATTCTCTGTCAACTTTATTCTTTCCACTATAGTCTCCACTTTATTCTGTCCACTACAGTCTTTCCACTATAGTCTTTCCACTATAGTCTGTCCACTTTAGTCTTTCCACTTTAGTTTTTCCACTTTAGTCTGTCCACTTTAGACTTTCCACTATAGTCGATCCACTTTAGTCTTTCCACTTTAGTCTTTCCACTTTATTCTGTCAACTTCAGTGTGTACACTTTAGTCTTTCCACTGAGTCTTTCCACTGAGTCTTTCCACTTCAGTCTTTCCACTATAGTCTGTCCACTTTAGTCTTTCCACTTTAATCTTTCCACTATAGTCTCCACTTTATTCTGTCCACTATAGTCTTTCCAATTTAGTCTTTCCACTATTCTCTGTCCACTATAGTCTTTCCACTATAGTCTCCACTCTATTCTGTCCACTATAGTCTTTCCACTGTAGTCTGTCCTCTTTAGTCCTTCCACTATTCTCTGTCCACTTGAGTCTTTCCACTATAGTCTTCACTTTATTCTGTCCACTACAGTCTTTCCACTATAGTCTTTCCATTATAGTCTGTCCACTTTAGTCTTTCCACTTTAGTTTTTCCACTTTAGTCTGTCCACTTTAGACTTTACACTATAGTCCATCCACTTTATTCTGTCAACTTCAGTGTGTATACTTTAGTCTTTCCCCTGAGTCTTTCCACTTCAGTCTTTCCACTATAGTCTGTCCACTTTAGTCTTTCCACTTTAATCTTTCCACTTTAGTCTTTCCACTTTAGTCTTTCCATTATAGTCTGTCCACTTTAGTCTTTCCACTATGCTCTGTCCACTTTAGTCTTTCCACTATAGTCTCCACTTTATTCTGTCCACTACAGTCTTTCCACTATAGTCTGTCCACTTTAGTCTGTCCACTTTAGTCTTTCCACTTTAGTCTTTCCACTATAGTCTCCACTTTATTCTGTCCACTACAGTCTTTCCACTATAGTCTTTCCACTATAGTCTGTCCACTTTAGTCTTTCCACTTTAGTTTTTCCACTTTAGTCTGTCCACTTCAGTCTTTCCACTATAGTCTGTCCACTTTAGTCTTTCCACTTTAGTCTTTCCACTATAGTCTGTCCACTTTAGTCTGTCCACTTTAGTCTTTCCACTTTAGTCTTTCCACTATAGTCTGTCCACTTTAGTCTTTCCACTTTAGTTTTTCCACTTTAGTCTGTCCACTTCAGTCTTTCCACTATAGTATGTCCACTTTATTCTTTCAACTTTAGTCTTCCCACTATAGTTTCCACTTTATTCTGTCCACTACCGTCTTTCCACTATAGTTTTTCCACTTTAGTCTGTCCACTTTAGTCTTTCCAGTATAGTCTATCCACTTTAGTCTTTCCACTTTATTCTGTCCACTTCAGTGTGTACACTTTAGTCTGTCCACTGAGTCTTTCCACTTCAGTCTTTCCACTATAGTCTCCACTTTATTCTGTCCACTACAGTTTTTCCAATTTAGTCTTTCCACTATAGTCTGTCCACTTTAGTCTTTCCACTTTAGTTTTTCCACTTTAGTCTGTCCGCTTCAGTCTTTCCACTATAGTCTTTCCACTATAGTCTGTCCACTTTAGTCTTTCCACTATAGTCTCCACTTTATTCTGTCCACTACAGTCTTTCCACTATAGTCTGTCCACTTTAGTCTGTCCACTTTAGTCTTTCCACTTTAGTCTTTCCACTATAGTCTCCACTTTATTCTGTCCACTACAGTCTTTCCACTATAGTCTTTCCACTATAGTCTTTCCACTATAGTCTCCACTTTGTTCTGTCCACTACAGTTTTTCCACTATAGTCTGTCCACTTTAGTCTGTCCACTTTAGTCTTTCCACTTTAGTCTTTCCACTATAGTCTCCACTTTATTCTGTCCACTACAGTCTTTCCACTATAGTCTTTCCACTATAGTCTGTCCACTTTAGTCTTTCCACTTTAGTTTTTCCACTTTAGTCTGTCCACTTCAGTCTTTCCACTATAGTCTGTCCACTTTAGCCTTTCCACTTTAGTCTTTCCACTATAGTCTGTCCACTTTAGTCTGTCCACTTTAGTCTTTCCACTTCAGTCTTTCCACTATTGTCTGTCCACTTTTGTCTTTCCACTTTAGTCTTTCCACTATAGTCTCCACTTTATTCTGTCCACTACCGTCTGTCCACTATAGTTTTTCCACTTTAGTCTGTCCACTTTAGTCTTTCCACTATAGTCTATCCACTTTAGTCTTTCCACTTTAGTCTTTCCACTTTATTCTGTCCACTTCAGTGTGTAAACTTTAGTCTGTCCACTGAGTCTTTCCACTTTAGTCTTTCCACTATAGTCTCCACTTTATTCTGTCCACTACAGTCTTTCCAATTTAGTCTTTTCACTATTCTCTGTCCACTTTAGTCTATCCACTATAGTCTCCACTTTATTCTGTCCACTACAGTCTTTCCACTATAGTCTTTCCACTATAATAAGTCCACTTTAATCTTTCCACAATTCTCTGTCCACTTTATTCTTTCCACTATAGTCTCCACTTTATTCTGTCCACTACAGTCTTTCCACTATAGTCTTTCCACTATAGTCTGTCCACTTTAGTCTTTCCACTTTAGTCTTTCCACTATAGTCTCTACTTTATTCTGTCCACTACAGTCTTTCCACTATAGTCTTTCCACTATAGTCTGTCCACTTTAGTCTTTCCACTTTAGTTTTTCCATTTTAGTCTTTCCACTATAGTCTGTCCACTTTAGTCTTTCCACTATTATCTGTCCACTTTAGTCTTTCCACTATAGTCTTTCCATTATAGTCTGTCCACTTTAGTCTTTCCACTTTAGTTTTTCCACTTTAGTCTGTCCACTTTAGACTTTACACTATAGTCCATCCACTTTAGTCTTTCCACTTTATTCTGTCAACTTCAGTGTGTATACTTTAGTCTTTCCACTGAGTCTTTCCACTTTAGTCTTTCCACTATTCTCAGTCCACTTTAGTCTTTCCACTATAGTCTCCACTTTATTCTGTCCACTATAGTCTTTCCAATATAGTCTTTCCACTATAGTCTGTCCACTTTAGTCTTTCCACTTTAATCTTTCCACTTTAGTCTTTCCACTTTAGTCTTTCCACTATAGTCTTTCCACTTTAGTCTTTCCACTATGCTCTGTCCACTTTAGTCTTTCCACTATAGTCTCAACTTTATTCTGTCCACTACAGTCTTTCCACTATAGTCTGTCCACTTTAGTCTGTCCACTTTAGTCTTTCCACTTTAGTCTTTCCACTATAGTCTCCACTTTATTCTGTCCACTACAGTCTTTCCACTATAGTCTTTCCACTATAGTCTTTCCACTTTAGTCTTTCCACTATGCTCTGTCCACTTTAGTCTTTCCACTATAGTCTCAACTTTATTCTGTCCACTACAGTCTTTCCACTATAGTCTGTCCACTACAGTCTGTCCACTTTAGTCTGTCCACTTTAGTCTTTCCACTTTAGTCTTTCCACTATAGTCTCCACTTTATTCTGTCCACTACAGTCTTTCCACTATAGTCTTTCCACTATAGTCTGTCCACTTTAGTCTTTCCACTTTAGTTTTTCCACTTTAGTCTGTCCACTTCAGTCTTTCCACTATAGTCTGTCCACTTTAGTCTTTCCACTTTAGTCTTTCCACTATAGTCTGTCCACTTTAGTCTGTCCACTTTAGTCTTTCCACTTTAGTCTTTCCACTATAGTCTGTCCACTTTAGTCTTTCCACTTTAGTTTTTCCACTTTAGTCTGTCCACTTCAGTCTTTCCACTATAGTCTGTCCACTTTATTCTTTCAACTTTAGTCTTCCCACTATAGTTTCCACTTTATTCTGTCCACTACCGTCTTTCCACTATAGTTTTTCCACTTTAGTCTGTCCACTTTAGTCTTTCCAGTATAGTCTATCCACTTTAGTCTTTCCACTTTATTCTGTCCACTTCAGTGTGTACACTTTAGTCTGTCCACTGAGTCTTTCCACTTCAGTCTTTCCACTATAGTCTCCACTTTATTCTGTCCACTACAGTTTTTCCAATTTAGTCTTTCCACTATAGTCTGTCCACTTTAGTCTTTCCACTTTAGTTTTTCCACTTTAGTCTGTCCGCTTCAGTCTTTCCACTATAGTCTTTCCACTATAGTCTGTCCACTTTAGTCTTTCCACTATAGTCTCCACTTTATTCTGTCCACTACAGTCTTTCCACTATAGTCTGTCCACTTTAGTCTGTCCACTTTAGTCTTTCCACTATAGTCTCAACTTTATTCTGTCCACTACAGTCTTTCCACTATAGTCTGTCCACTTTAGTCTGTCCACTTTAGTCTTTCCACTTTAGTCTTTCCACTATAGTCTGTCCACTTTAGTCTTTCCACTTTAGTTTTTCCACTTTAGTCTGTCCACTTCAGTCTTTCCACTATAGTCTGTCCACTTTATTCTTTCAACTTTAGTCTTCCCACTATAGTTTCCACTTTATTCTGTCCACTACCGTCTTTCCACTATAGTTTTTCCACTTTAGTCTGTCCACTTTAGTCTTTCCAGTATAGTCTATCCACTTTAGTCTTTCCACTTTATTCTGTCCACTTCAGTGTGTGCACTTTAGTCTGTCCACTGAGTCTTTCCACTTCAGTCTTTCCACTATAGTCTCCACTTTATTCTGTCCACTACAGTTTTTCCAATTTAGTCTTTCCACTATAGTCTGTCCACTTTAGTCTTTCCACTTTAGTTTTTCCACTTTAGTCTGTCCGCTTCAGTCTTTCCACTATAGTCTTTCCACTATAGTCTGTCCACTTTAGTCTTTCCACTATAGTCTCCACTTTATTCTGTCCAGTACAGTCTTTCCACTATAGTCTGTCCACTTTAGTCTGTCCACTTTAGTCTTTCCACTATAGTCTCAACTTTATTCTGTCCACTACAGTCTTTCCACTATAGTCTGTCCACTTTAGTCTGTCCACTTTAGTCTTTCCACTTTAGTCTTTCCACTATAGTCTCCACTTTATTCTGTCCACTACAGTCTTTCCACTATAGTCTTTCCACTATAGTCTTTCCACTTTAGTCTTTCCACTATGCTCTGTCCACTTTAGTCTTTCCACTATAGTCTCAACTTTATTCTGTCCACTACAGTCTTTCCACTACAGTCTTTCCACTATAGTCTGTCCACTTTAGTCTGTCCACTTTAGTCTTTCCACTTTAGTCTTTCCACTATAGTCTCCACTTTATTCTGTCCACTACAGTCTTTCCACTATAGTCTTTCCACTATAGTCTCCACTTTGTTCTGTCCACTACAATTTTTCCACTATAGTCTGTCCAGTTTAGTCTGTCCACTTTAGTCTTTCCACTTTAGTCTTTCCACTATAGTCTCCACTTTATTCTGTCCACTACAGTCTTTCCACTATAGTCTTTCCACTATAGTCTGTCCACTTTAGTCTTTCCACTTTAGTTTTTCCACTTTAGTCTGTCCACTTCAGTCTTTCCACTATAGTCTGTCCACTACCGTCTTTCCACTATAGTTTTTCCACTTTAGTCTGTCCACTTTAGTCTTTCCAGTATAGTCTATCCACTTTAGTCTTTCCACTTTATTCTGTCCACTTCAGTGTGTACACTTTAGTCTGTCCACTGAGTCTTTCCACTTCAGTCTTTCCACTATAGTCTCCACTTTATTCTGTCCACTACAGTTTTTCCAATTTAGTCTTTCCACTATAGTCTGTCCACTTTAGTCTTTCCACTTTAGTTTTTCCACTTTTGTCTGTCCGCTTCAGTCTTTCCACTATAGTCTTTCCACTATAGTCTGTCCACTTTAGTCTTTCCACTATAGTCTCCACTTTATTCTGTCCACTACAGTCTTTCCACTATAGTCTGTCCACTTTAGTCTGTCCACTTTAGTCTTTCCACTTTAGTCTTTCCACTATAGTCTCCACTTTATTCTGTCCACTACAGTCTTTCCACTATAGTCTTTCCACTATAGTCTTTCCACTATAGTCTCCACTTTATTCTGGCCACTACAGTTTTTCCACTATAGTCTGTCCACTTTAGTCTGTCCACTTTAGTCTTTCCACTTTAGTCTTTCCACTATAGTCTCCACTTTATTCTGTCCACTACAGTCTTTCCACTATAGTCTTTCCACTATAGTCTGTCCACTTTAGTCTTTCCACTTTAGTTTTTCCACTTTATTCTGTCCACTTCAGTGTGTAAACTTTAGTCTGTCCACTGAGTCTTTCCACTTCAGTCTTTCCACTATAGTCTCCACTTTATTCTGTCCACTACAGTCTTTCCAATTTAGTCTTTTCACTATTCTCTGTCCACTTTAGTCTATCAACTATAGTCTCCACTTTATTCTGTCCACTACAGTCTTTCCACTATAGTCTTTCCACTATAATAAGTCCACTTTAATCTTTCCACAATTCTCTGTCCACTTTATTCTTTCCACTATAGTCTCCACTTTATTCTGTCCACTACAGTCTTTCCACTATAGTCTTTCCACTATAGTCTGTCCACTTTAGTCTTTCCACTTTAGTCTTTCCACTATAGTCTCTACTTTATTCTGTCCACTACAGTCTTTCCACTATAGTCTTTCCACTATAGTCTGTCCACTTTAGTCTTTCCACTTTAGTTTTTCCATTTTAGTCTTTCCACTATAGTCTGTCCACTTTAGTCTTTCCACTATTATCTGTCCACTTTAGTCTTTCCACTATAGTCTTTCCATTATAGTCTGTCCACTTTAGTCTTTCCACTTTAGTTTTTCCACTTTAGTCTGTCCACTCTAGACTTTACACTATAGTCCATCCACTTTAGTCTTTCCACTTTATTCTGTCAACTTCAGTGTGTATACTTTAGTCTTTCCACTGAGTCTTTCCACTTTAGTCTTTCCACTATTCTCAGTCCACTTTAGTCTTTCCACTATAGTCTCCACTTTATTCTGTCCACTATAGTCTTTCCAATATAGTCTTTCCACTATAGTCTGTCCACTTTAGTCTTTCCACTTTAATCTTTCCACTATGCTCTGTCCACTTTAGTCTTTCCACTATAGTCTCAACTTTATTCTGTCCACTACAGTCTTTCCACTATAGTCTGTCCACTTTAGTCTTTCCACTTTAGTTTTTCCACTTTAGTCTGTCCACTCTAGACTTTACACTATAGTCCATCCACTTTAGTCTTTCCACTTTATTCTGTCAACTTCAGTGTGTATACTTTAGTCTTTCCACTGAGTCTTTCCACTTTAGTCTTTCCACTATTCTCAGTCCACTTTAGTCTTTCCACTATAGTCTCCACTTTATTCTGTCCACTATAGTCTTTCCAATATAGTCTTTCCACTATAGTCTGTCCACTTTAGTCTTACCACTTTAGTCTTTCCACTATGCTCTGTCCACTTTAGTCTTTCCACTATAGTCTCAACTTTATTCTGTCCACTACAGTCTTTCCACTATAGTCTGTCCACTTTAGTCTGTCCACTTTAGTCTTTCCACTTTAGTCTTTCCACTATAGTCTCCACTTTATTCTGTCCACTACAGTCTTTCCACTATAGTCTTTCCACTATAGTCTGTCCACTTTAGTCTTTCCACTTTAGTTTTTCCACTTTAGTCTGTCCACTTCAGTCTTTCCACTATAGTCTGTCCACTTTAGTCTTTCCACTTTAGTCTTTCCACTATAGTCTGTCCACTTTAGTCTGTCCACTTTAGTCTTTCCACTTTAGTCTTTCCACTATAGTCTCCACTTTATTCTGTCCACTACAGTCTTTCCACTATAGTCTTTCCCCTATAGTCTGTCCACTTTAGTCTTTCCACTTTAGTTTTTCCACTTTAGTCTGTCCACTTCAGTCTTTCCACTATAGTCTGTCCACTTTATTCTTTCAACTTTAGTCTTCCCACTATAGTTTCCACTTTATTCTGTCCACTACCGTCTTTCCACTATAGTTTTTCCACTTTAGTCTGTCCACTTTAGTCTTTCCAGTATAGTCTATCCACTTTAGTCTTTCCACTTTATTCTGTCCACTTCAGTCTGTACACTTTAGTCTGTCCACTGAGTCTTTCCACTTCAGTCTTTCCACTATAGTCTCCACTTTATTCTGTCCACTACAGTTTTTCCAATTTAGTCTTTCCACTATAGTCTGTCCACTTTAGTCTTTCCACTTTAGTTTTTCCACTTTAGTCTGTCCGCTTCAGTCTTTCCACTATAGTCTTTCCACTATAGTCTGTCCACTTTAGTCTTTCCACTATAGTCTCCACTTTATTCTGTCCACTACAGTCTTTCCACTATAGTCTTTCCACTATAGTCTCCACTTTATTCTGTACACTACAGTCTTTCCACTATAGTCTTTCCACTATAGTCTGTCCACTTTAGTCTTTCCACTTTAGTTTTTCCACTTTAGTCTGTCCACTTCAGTCTTTCCACTATAGTCTCCACTTTATTCTGTCCACTACAGTTTTTCCAATTTAGTCTTTCCACTATAGTCTGTCCACTTTAGTCTTTCCACTTCAGTCTTTCCACTATAGTCTCCACTTTATTCTGTCCACTACAGTCTTTCCACTATAGTCTTTCCACTATAGTCTCCACTTTATTCTGTCCACTATAGTCTTTCCACTATAGTCTTTCCACTATAGTCTGTCCACTTTAGTCTTTCCACTTTAGTTTTTCCACTTTAGTCTGTCCACTTTAGTCTTTCCACTTTAGTCTTTCCACTATAATCTCCACTTTATTCTGTCCACTACAGTCTTTCCACTATAGTCTTTCCACTATAGTCTGTCCACTTTAGTCTTTCCACTTTAGTTTTTCCACTTTAGTCTGTCCACTTCAGTCTTTCCACTATAGTCTGTCCACTTTAGTCTTTCCACTTTAGTCTTTCCACTATAGTCTGTCCACTTTAGTCTGTCCACTTTAGTCTTTCCACTTCAGTCTTTCCACTATTGTCTGTCCACTTTTGTCTTTCCACTTTAGTCTTTCCACTATAGTCTCCACTTTATTCTGTCCACTACCGTCTGTCCACTATAGTTTTTCCACTTTATTCTGTCCACTTCAGTGTGTACACTTTAGTCTGTCCACTGATTCCACTTCAGTCTTTCCACTATAGTCTCCACTTTATTCTGTCCACTACAGTCTTTCCAATTTAGTCTTTCCACTATTCTCTGTCCACTTTAGTCTATCCACTATAGTCTCCACTTTATTCTGTCCACTACAGTCTTTCCACTATAGTCTTTCCATTATAGTCTGTCCACTTTAGTCTTTCCACTTTAGTTTTTCCACTTTAGTCTGTCCACTTTAGACTTTACACTATAGTCCATCCACTTTAGTCTTTCCACTTTATTCTGTCAACTTCAGTGTGTATACTTTAGTCTTTCCACTGAGTCTTTCCACTTTAGTCTTTCCACTATTCTCAGTCCACTTTAGTCTTTCCACTATAGTCTCCACTTTATTCTGTCCACTATAGTCTTTCCAATATAGTCTTTCCACTATAGTCTGTCCACTTTAGTCTTTCCACTTTAATCTTTCCACTTTAGTCTTTCCACTTTAGTCTTTCCACTATAGTCTTTCCACTTTAGTCTTTCCACTATGCTCTGTCCACTTTAGTCTTTCCACTATAGTCTCAACTTTATTCTGTCCACTACAGTATTTCCACTATAGTCTGTCCACTTTAGTCTGTCCACTTTAGTCTTTCCACTTTAGTCTTTCCACTATAGTCTCCACTTTATTCTGTCCACTACAGTCTTTCCACTATAGTCTTTCCACTATAGTCTTTCCACTTTAGTCTTTCCACTATAGTCTGTCCACTTTAGTCTGTCCACTTTAGTCTTTCCACTTCAGTCTTTCCACTATTGTCTGTCCACTTTTGTCTTTCCACTTTAGTCTTTCCACTATAGTCTCCACTTTATTCTGTCCACTACCGTCTGTCCACTATAGTTTTTCCACTTTATTCTGTCCACTTCAGTGTGTACACTTTAGTCTGTCCACTGATTCCACTTCAGTCTTTCCACTATAGTCTCCACTTTATTCTGTCCACTACAGTCTTTCCAATTTAGTCTTTCCACTATTCTCTGTCCACTTTAGTCTATCCACTATAGTCTCCACTTTATTCTGTCCACTACAGTCTTTCCACTATAGTCTTTCCATTATAGTCTGTCCACTTTAGTCTTTCCACTTTAGTTTTTCCACTTTAGTCTGTCCACTTTAGACTTTACACTATAGTCCATCCACTTTAGTCTTTCCACTTTATTCTGTCAACTTCAGTGTGTATACTTTAGTCTTTCCACTGAGTCTTTCCACTTTAGTCTTTCCACTATTCTCAGTCCACTTTAGTCTTTCCACTATAGTCTCCACTTTATTCTGTCCACTATAGTCTTTCCAATATAGTCTTTCCACTATAGTCTGTCCACTTTAGTCTTTCCACTTTAATCTTTCCACTTTAGTCTTTCCACTTTAGTCTTTCCACTATAGTCTTTCCACTTTAGTCTTTCCACTATGCTCTGTCCACTTTAGTCTTTCCACTATAGTCTCAACTTTATTCTGTCCACTACAGTATTTCCACTATAGTCTGTCCACTTTAGTCTGTCCACTTTAGTCTTTCCACTTTAGTCTTTCCACTATAGTCTCCACTTTATTCTGTCCACTACAGTCTTTCCACTATAGTCTTTCCACTATAGTCTTTCCACTTTAGTCTTTCCACTATGCTCTGTCCACTTTAGTCTTTCCACTATAGTCTCAACTTTATTCTGTCCACTACAGTCTTTCCACTATAGTCTGTCCACTATAGTCTGTCCACTTTAGTCTGTCCACTTTAGTCTTTCCACTTTAGTCTTTCCACTATAGTCTCCACTTTATTCTGTCCACTACAGTCTTTCCACTATAGTCTTTCCACTATAGTCTGTCCACTTTAGTCTTTCCACTTTAGTTTTTCCACTTTAGTCTGTCCACTTCAGTCTTTCCACTATAGTCTGTCCACTTTAGTCTTTCCACTTTAGTCTTTCCACTATAGTCTGTCCACTTTAGTCTGTCCACTTTAGTCTTTCCACTTTAGTCTTTCCACTATAGTCTGTCCACTTTAGTCTTTCCACTTTAGTTTTTCCACTTTAGTCTGTCCACTTCAGTCTTTCCACTATAGTCTGTCCACTTTATTCTTTCAACTTTAGTCTTCCCACTATAGTTTCCACTTTATTCTGTCCACTACCGTCTTTCCACTATAGTTTTTCCACTTTAGTCTGTCCACTTTAGTCTTTCCAGTATAGTCTATCCACTTTAGTCTTTCCACTTTATTCTGTCCACTTCAGTGTGTACACTTTAGTCTGTCCACTGAGTCTTTCCACTTCAGTCTTTCCACTATAGTCTTCACTTTATTCTGTCCACTACAGTTTTTCCAATTTAGTCTTTCCACTATAGTCTGTCCACTTTAGTCTTTCCACTTTAGTTTTTCCACTTTAGTCTGTCCGCTTCAGTCTTTCCACTATAGTCTTTCCACTATAGTCTGTCCACTTTAGTCTTTCCACTATAGTCTCCACTTTATTCTGTCCACTACAGTCTTTCCACTATAGTCTGTCCACTTTAGTCTGTCCACTTTAGTCTTTCCACTTTAGTCTTTCCACTATAGTCTCCACTTTATTCTGTCCACTACAGTCTTTCCATTATAGTCTTTCCACTATAGTCTTTCCACTATAGTCTCCACTTTATTCTGGCCACTACAGTTTTTCCACTATAGTCTGTCCACTTTAGTCTGTCCACTTTAGTCTTTCCACTTTAGTCTTTCCACTATAGTCTCCACTTTATTCTGTCCACTACAGTCTTTCCACTATAGTCTTTCCACTATAGTCTGTCCACTTTAGTCTTTCCACTTTAGTTTTTCCACTTTAGTCTGTCCACTTCAGTCTTTCCACTATAGTCTGTCCACTTTAGCCTTTCCACTTTAGTCTTTTCACTATAGTCTGTCCACTTTAGTCTGTCCACTTTAGTCTTTCCACTTCAGTCTTTCCACTATTGTCTGTCCACTTCTGTCTTTCCACTTTAGTCTTTCCACTATAGTCTCCACTTTATTCTGTCCACTACCGTCTGTCCACTATAGTTTTTCCACTTTAGTCTGTCCACTTTAGTCTTTCCACTATAGTTTATCCACTTTAGTCTTTCCACTTTAGTCTTTCCACTTTATTCTGTCCACTTCAGTGTGTAAACTTTAGTCTGTCCACTGAGTCTTTCCACTTCAGTCTTTCCACTATAGTCTCCACTTTATTCTGTCCACTACAGTCTTTCCAATTTAGTCTTTTCACTATTCTCTGTCCACTTTAGTCTATCAACTATAGTCTCCACTTTATTCTGTCCACTACAGTCTTTCCACTATAGTCTTTCCACTATAATAAGTCCACTTTAATCTTTCCACAATTCTCTGTCCACTTTATTCTTTCCACTATAGTCTCCACTTTATTCTGTCCACTACAGTCTTTCCACTATAGTCTTTCCACTATAGTCTGTCCACTTTAGTCTTTCCACTTTAGTCTTTCCACTATAGTCTCTACTTTATTCTGTCCACTACAGTCTTTCCACTATAGTCTTTCCACTATAGTCTGTCCACTTTAGTCTTTCCACTTTAGTTTTTCCATTTTAGTCTTTCCACTATAGTCTGTCCACTTTAGTCTTTCCACTATTATCTGTCCACTTTAGTCTTTCCACTATAGTCTTTCCATTATAGTCTGTCCACTTTAGTCTTTCCACTTTAGTTTTTCCACTTTAGTCTGTCCACTCTAGACTTTACACTATAGTCCATCCACTTTAGTCTTTCCACTTTATTCTGTCAACTTCAGTGTGTATACTTTAGTCTTTCCACTGAGTCTTTCCACTTTAGTCTTTCCACTATTCTCAGTCCACTTTAGTCTTTCCACTATAGTCTCCACTTTATTCTGTCCACTATAGTCTTTCCAATATAGTCTTTCCACTATAGTCTGTCCACTTTAGTCTTTCCACTTTAATCTTTCCACTTTAGTCTTTCCACTTTAGTCTTTCCACTATAGTCTCCACTTTATTCTGTCCACTACAGTCTTTCCACTATAGTCTTTCCACTATAGTCTCCACTTTATTCTGTCCACTATAGTCTTTCCACTATAGTCTTTCCACTATAGTCTGTCCACTTTAGTCTTTCCACTTTAGTTTTTCCACTTTAGTCTGTCCACTTTAGTCTTTCCACTTTAGTCTTTCCACTATAATCTCCACTTTATTCTGTCCACTACAGTCTTTCCACTATAGTCTTTCCACTATAGTCTGTCCACTTTAGTCTTTCCACTTTAGTTTTTCCACTTTAGTCTGTCCACTTCAGTCTTTCCACTATAGTCTGTCCACTTTAGTCTTTCCACTTTAGTCTTTCCACTATAGTCTGTCCACTTTAGTCTGTCCACTTTAGTCTTTCCACTTCAGTCTTTCCACTATTGTCTGTCCACTTTTGTCTTTCCACTTTAGTCTTTCCACTATAGTCTCCACTTTATTCTGTCCACTACCGTCTGTCCACTATAGTTTTTCCACTTTATTCTGTCCACTTCAGTGTGTACACTTTAGTCTGTCCACTGATTCCACTTCAGTCTTTCCACTATAGTCTCCACTTTATTCTGTCCACTACAGTCTTTCCAATTTAGTCTTTCCACTATTCTCTGTCCACTTTAGTCTATCCACTATAGTCTCCACTTTATTCTGTCCACTACAGTCTTTCCACTATAGTCTTTCCATTATAGTCTGTCCACTTTAGTCTTTCCACTTTAGTTTTTCCACTTTAGTCTGTCCACTTTAGACTTTACACTATAGTCCATCCACTTTAGTCTTTCCACTTTATTCTGTCAACTTCAGTGTGTATACTTTAGTCTTTCCACTGAGTCTTTCCACTTTAGTCTTTCCACTATTCTCAGTCCACTTTAGTCTTTCCACTATAGTCCACTGAGTCTTTCCACTTCAGTCTTTCCACTATAGTCCACTGAGTCTTTCCACTTCAGTCTTTCCACTATAGTCTGTCCACTTTAGTCTTTCCACTTTAGTCTTTCCACTATAGTCTGTCCACTTTAGTCTGTCCACTTTAGTCTTTCCACTTTAGTCTTTCCACTATAGTCTGTCCACTTTAGTCTTTCCACTTTAGTTTTTCCACTTTAGTCTGTCCACTTCAGTCTTTCCACTATAGTCTGTCCACTTTATTCTTTCAACTTTAGTCTTCCCACTATAGTTTCCACTTTATTCTGTCCACTACCGTCTTTCCACTATAGTTTTTCCACTTTAGTCTGTCCACTTTAGTCTTTCCAGTATAGTCTATCCACTTTAGTCTTTCCACTTTATTCTGTCCACTTCAGTGTGTACACTTTAGTCTGTCCACTGAGTCTTTCCACTTCAGTCTTTCCACTATAGTCTCCACTTTATTCTGTCCACTACAGTTTTTCCAATTTAGTCTTTCCACTATAGTCTGTCCACTTTAGTCTTTCCACTTTAGTTTTTCCACTTTAGTCTGTCCGCTTCAGTCTTTCCACTATAGTCTTTCCACTATAGTCTGTCCACTTTAGTCTTTCCACTATAGTCTCCACTTTATTCTGTCCACTACAGTCTTTCCACTATAGTCTGTCCACTTTAGTCTGTCCACTTTAGTCTTTCCACTTTAGTCTTTCCACTATAGTCTCCACTTTATTCTGTCCACTACAGTCTTTCCACTATAGTCTTTCCACTATAGTCTTTCCACTATAGTCTCCACTTTATTCTGGCCACTACAGTTTTTCCACTATAGTCTGTCCACTTTAGTCTGTCCACTTTAGTCTTTCCACTTTAGTCTTTCCACTATAGTCTCCACTTTATTCTGTCCACTACAGTCTTTCCACTATAGTCTTTCCACTATAGTCTGTCCACTTTAGTCTTTCCACTTTAGTTTTTCCACTTTAGTCTGTCCACTTCAGTCTTTCCACTATAGTCTGTCCACTTTAGCCTTTCCACTTTAGTCTTTTCACTATAGTCTGTCCACTTTAGTCTGTCCACTTTAGTCTTTCCACTTCAGTCTTTCCACTATTGTCTGTCCACTTCTGTCTTTCCACTTTAGTCTTTCCACTATAGTCTCCACTTTATTCTGTCCACTACCGTCTGTCCACTATAGTTTTTCCACTTTAGTCTGTCCACTTTAGTCTTTCCACTATAGTTTATCCACTTTAGTCTTTCCACTTTAGTCTTTCCACTTTATTCTGTCCACTTCAGTGTGTAAACTTTAGTCTGTCCACTGAGTCTTTCCACTTCAGTCTTTCCACTATAGTCTCCACTTTATTCTGTCCACTACAGTCTTTCCAATTTAGTCTTTTCACTATTCTCTGTCCACTTTAGTCTATCAACTATAGTCTCCACTTTATTCTGTCCACTACAGTCTTTCCACTATAGTCTTTCCACTATAATAAGTCCACTTTAATCTTTCCACAATTCTCTGTCCACTTTATTCTTTCCACTATAGTCTCCACTTTATTCTGTCCACTACAGTCTTTCCACTATAGTCTTTCCACTATAGTCTGTCCACTTTAGTCTTTCCACTTTAGTCTTTCCACTATAGTCTCTACTTTATTCTGTCCACTACAGTCTTTCCACTATAGTCTTTCCACTATAGTCTGTCCACTTTAGTCTTTCCACTTTAGTTTTTCCATTTTAGTCTTTCCACTATAGTCTGTCCACTTTAGTCTTTCCACTATTATCTGTCCACTTTAGTCTTTCCACTATAGTCTTTCCATTATAGTCTGTCCACTTTAGTCTTTCCACTTTAGTTTTTCCACTTTAGTCTGTCCACTCTAGACTTTACACTATAGTCCATCCACTTTAGTCTTTCCACTTTATTCTGTCAACTTCAGTGTGTATACTTTAGTCTTTCCACTGAGTCTTTCCACTTTAGTCTTTCCACTATTCTCAGTCCACTTTAGTCTTTCCACTATAGTCTCCACTTTATTCTGTCCACTATAGTCTTTCCAATATAGTCTTTCCACTATAGTCTGTCCACTTTAGTCTTTCCACTTTAATCTTTCCACTTTAGTCTTTCCACTTTAGTCTTTCCACTATAGTCTTACCACTTTAGTCTTTCCACTATGCTCTGTCCACTTTAGTCTTTCCACTATAGTCTCAACTTTATTCTGTCCACTACAGTCTTTCCACTATAGTCTGTCCACTTTAGTCTGTCCACTTTAGTCTTTCCACTTTAGTCTTTCCACTATAGTCTCCACTTTATTCTGTCCACTACAGTCTTTCCACTATAGTCTTTCCACTATAGTCTGTCCACTTTAGTCTTTCCACTTTAGTTTTTCCACTTTAGTCTGTCCACTTCAGTCTTTCCACTATAGTCTGTCCACTTTAGTCTTTCCACTTTAGTCTTTCCACTATAGTCTGTCCACTTTAGTCTGTCCACTTTAGTCTTTCCACTTTAGTCTTTCCACTATAGTCTCCACTTTATTCTGTCCACTACAGTCTTTCCACTATAGTCTTTCCCCTATAGTCTGTCCACTTTAGTCTTTCCACTTTAGTTTTTCCACTTTAGTCTGTCCACTTCAGTCTTTCCACTATAGTCTGTCCACTTTATTCTTTCAAATTTAGTCTTCCCACTATAGTTTCCACTTTATTCTGTCCACTACCGTCTTTCCACTATAGTTTTTCCACTTTAGTCTGTCCACTTTAGTCTTTCCAGTATAGTCTATCCACTTTAGTCTTTCCACTTTATTCTGTCCACTTCAGTCTGTACACTTTAGTCTGTCCACTGAGTCTTTCCACTTCAGTCTTTCCACTATAGTCTCCACTTTATTCTGTCCACTACAGTTTTTCCAATTTAGTCTTTCCACTATAGTCTGTCCACTTTAGTCTTTCCACTTTAGTTTTTCCACTTTAGTCTGTCCGCTTCAGTCTTTCCACTATAGTCTTTCCACTATAGTCTGTCCACTTTAGTCTTTCCACTATAGTCTCCACTTTATTCTGTCCACTACAGTCTTTCCAATATAGTCTTTCCACTATAGTCTCCACTTTATTCTGTACACTACAGTCTTTCCACTATAGTCTTTCCACTATAGTCTGTCCACTTTAGTCTTTCCACTTTAGTTTTTCCACTTTAGTCTGTCCACTTCAGTCTTTCCACTATAGTCTCCACTTTATTCTGTCCACTACAGTTTTTCCAATTTAGTCTTTCCACTATAGTCTGTCCACTTTAGTCTTTCCACTTCAGTCTTTCCACTATAGTCTCCACTTTATTCTGTCCACTACAGTCTTTCCACTATAGTCTTTCCACTATAGTCTCCACTTTATTCTGTCCACTACAGTCTTTCCACTATAGTCTTTCCACTATAGTCTGTCCACTTTAGTCTTTCCACTTTAGTTTTTCCACTTTAGTCTGTCCACTTTAGTCTTTCCACTTTAGTCTTTCCACTATAATCTCCACTTTATTCTGTCCACTACAGTCTTTCCACTATAGTCTTTCCACTATAGTCTGTCCACTTTAGTCTTTCCACTTTAGTTTTTCCACTTTAGTCTGTCCACTTCAGTCTTTCCACTATAGTCTGTCCACTTTAGTCTTTCCACTTTAGTCTTTCCACTATAGTCTGTCCACTTTAGTCTGTCCACTTTAGTCTTTCCACTTCAGTCTTTCCACTATTGTCTGTCCACTTTTGTCTTTCCACTTTAGTCTTTCCACTATAGTCTCCACTTTATTCTGTCCACTACCGTCTGTCCACTATAGTTTTTCCACTTTATTCTGTCCACTTCAGTGTGTACACTTTAGTCTGTCCACTGATTCCACTTCAGTCTTTCCACTATAGTCTCCACTTTATTCTGTCCACTACAGTCTTTCCAATTTAGTCTTTCCACTATTCTCTGTCCACTTTAGTCTATCCACTATAGTCTCCACTTTATTCTGTCCACTACAGTCTTTCCACTATAGTCTTTCCACTATAATAAGTCCACTTCAATCTTTCCACAATTCTCTGTCCACTTTATTCTTTCCACTATAGTCTCCGCTTTATTCTGTCCACTACAGTCTTTCCACTATAGTCTTTCCACTATAGTCTGTCCACTCTAGTCTTTCCACTTTAGTCTTTCCACTATAGTCTCCACTTTATTCTGTCCACTACAGTCTTTCCACTTTAGTCTTTCCACTATTCTCTGTCCACTTTAGTCTTTCCACTATAGTCTTCACTTTATACTGTCCACTTCAGTGTGTACACTTTAGTCTGTTCACTGAGTCTTTCCACTTCAGTCTTTCCACTATAGTCTGTCCACTTTAGTCTTTCCACTTTAATCTTTCCACTATAGTCCCCACTTTATTCTGCTCGCTACAGTCTTTCCACTATAGTCTTTCCACTATAGTCTGTCCACTTTAGTCTTTCCACTTTAGTTTTTCCATTTTAGTCTTTCCACTATAGTCTGTCCACTTTAGTCTTTCCACTATTCTCTGTCCACTTTAGTCTTTCCACTATAGTCTCCACTTTCTTCTGTCCACTACAGTCTTTCCACTATAGTCTTTCCATAATAGTCTGTCCACTTTAGTCTTTCAACTTTACTTTTTCCACTTTAGTCTGTCCACTTTAGACTTTCCACTATAGTCTATCCACTTTAGTTTTTCCATTTTATTCTGTCCGCTTCAGTGTGTACACTTTAGTCTGTTCACTGAGTATTTCCACTTCAGTCTTTCCACTATAGTCTGTCCACTTTAGTCTTTCCACTTTAGTCTTTCCACTATAGTCTCTACTTTATTCTGTCCACTACAGTCTTTCCACTATAGTCTTTCCACTATAGTCTGTCCACTTTAGTCTTTCCACTTTAGTTTTTCCATTTTAGTCTTTCCACTATAGTCTGTCCACTTTAGTCTTTCCACTATTATCTGTCCACTTTAGTCTTTCCACTATAGTCTCCACTTTATTCTGTCCACTACAGTCTTTCCACTATAGTCTTTCCATTATAGTCTGTCCACTTTAGTCTTTCCACTTTAGTTTTTCCACTTTAGTCTGTCCACTTTAGACTTTACACTATAGTCCATCCACTTTAGTCTTTCCACTTTATTCTGTCAACTTCAGTGTGTATACTTTAGTCTTTCCACTGAGTCTTTCCACTTCAGTCTTTCCACTATAGTCTGTCCACTTTAGTCTTTCCACTTTAGTCTTTCCACTATAGTCTCCACTTTATTCTGTCCACTACAGTCTTTCCAATTTAGTCTTTCCACTATTCTCAGTCCACTTTAGTCTTTCCACTATAGTCTCCACTTTATTCTGTCCACTATAGTCTTTCCACTGTAGTCTGTCCTCTTTAGTCCTTCAACTATTCTCTGTCCACTTGAGTCTTTCCACTATAGTCTCCACTTTATTCTGTCCACTACAGTCTTTCCACTATAGTCTGTCCACTTTAGTCTTTCCACTTTAGTTTTTCCACTATTCTCTGTCCACTTTAGTCTTTCCACTATACTCTCCACTTTATTCTGTCCACTACAGTCTTTCCACTATAGTCTGTCCACTTTAGTCTTTCCACTTTAATCTTTCCACTTTAGTCTGTCCACTTTAGTCTTTCCACTATAGTCTGTCCACTTTAGTCTGTCCACTTTAGTCTTTCCACTTCAGTCTTTCCACTATAGTCTGTCCACTTTAGTCTTTCCACTTTAGTCTTTCCACTATAGTCTCCACTTTATTCTGTCCACTACCGTCTGTCGACTATAGTTTTTCCACTTTAGTCTGTCCACTTTAGTCTTTCCACTACAGTCTATCCACTTTAGTCTTTCCACTTTAGTCTTTCCACTTTATTCTGTCCACTTCAGTGTGTACACTTTAGTCCTTCCATTCGGGATTTACTTTCCACACATGGAACCCATTAGCAAGGAGCGCTAGCTCCTTCCATTCGGGATTTACTTTCCACACATGGAACCCATTAGCAAGGATAATATTTATTCAACTATTTAATCTCTTAACCCTAGCTAAAAAGAGAGAGAGAAGAATCGAAACCTGTAAGCTTTATGCGTCCAGGGGGAGTGTCCACTGAGTCTTTCCACTTTAGTCTTTCCACTATAGTCTCCACTTTATTCTGTCCACTACAGTCTTTCCAATTTAGTCTTTTCACTATTCTCTGTCCACTTTAGTCTATCCACTATAGTCTCCACTTTATTCTGTCCACTACAGTCTTTCCACTACAGTCTTTCCACTATAATAAGTCCACTTTAGTCTTTCCACTTTAATCTTTCCACTTTAGTCTGTCCACTTTAGTCTTTCCACTTTAGTCTTTCCACTATAGTCTCCACTTTATTCTGTCCACTACCGTCTGTCCACTATAGTTTTTCCACTTTAGTCTGTCCACTTTAGTCTTTCCACTATAGTCTGTCCACTTTAGTCTTTCCACTTTAGTCTTTCCACCATAGTCTCTACTTTATTCTGTCCACTACAGTCTTTCCACTATAGTCTTTCCACTATAGTCTTTCCACTATAGTCTGTCCACTTTAGACTTTACACTATAGTCCATCCACTTTAGTCTTTCCACTTTATTCTGTCAACTTCAGTGTGTATACTTTAGTCTTTCCACTGAGTCTTTCCACTTCAGTCTTTCCACTATAGTCTGTCCACTTTAGTCTTTCCACTTTAGTCTTTCCACTATAGTCTCCACTTTATTCTGTCCACTACAGTCTTTCCAATTTAGTCTTTCCACTATTCTCAGTCCACTTTAGTCTTTCCACTATAGTCTCCACTTTATTCTGTCCACTATAGTCTTTCCACTGTAGTCTGTCCTCTTTAGTCCTTCAACTATTCTCTGTCCACTTGAGTCTTTCCACTATAGTCTCCACTTTATTCTGTCCACTACAGTCTTTCCACTATAGTCTGTCCACTTTAGTCTTTCCACTTTAGTTTTTCCACTATTCTCTGTCCACTTTAGTCTTTCCACTATACTCTCCACTTTATTCTGTCCACTACAGTCTTTCCACTATAGTCTGTCCACTTTAGTCTTTCCACTTTAATCTTTCCACTTTAGTCTGTCCACTTTAGTCTTTCCACTATAGTCTGTCCACTTTAGTCTGTCCACTTTAGTCTTTCCACTTCAGTCTTTCCACTATAGTCTGTCCACTTTAGTCTTTCCACTTTAGTCTTTCCACTATAGTCTCCACTTTATTCTGTCCACTACCGTCTGTCGACTATAGTTTTTCCACTTTAGTCTGTCCACTTTAGTCTTTCCACTACAGTCTATCCACTTTAGTCTTTCCACTTTAGTCTTTCCACTTTATTCTGTCCACTTCAGTGTGTACACTTTAGTCCTTCCATTCGGGATTTACTTTCCACACATGGAACCCATTAGCAAGGAGCGCTAGCTCCTTCCATTCGGGATTTACTTTCCACACATGGAACCCATTAGCAAGGATAATATTTATTCAACTATTTAATCTCTTAACCCTAGCTAAAAAGAGAGAGAGAAGAATCGAAACCTGTAAGCTTTATGCGTCCAGGGGGAGTGTCCACTGAGTCTTTCCACTTTAGTCTTTCCACTATAGTCTCCACTTTATTCTGTCCACTACAGTCTTTCCAATTTAGTCTTTTCACTATTCTCTGTCCACTTTAGTCTATCCACTATAGTCTCCACTTTATTCTGTCCACTACAGTCTTTCCACTACAGTCTTTCCACTATAATAAGTCCACTTTAGTCTTTCCACTTTAATCTTTCCACTTTAGTCTGTCCACTTTAGTCTTTCCACTTTAGTCTTTCCACTATAGTCTCCACTTTATTCTGTCCACTACCGTCTGTCCACTATAGTTTTTCCACTTTAGTCTGTCCACTTTAGTCTTTCCACTATAGTCTGTCCACTTTAGTCTTTCCACTTTAGTCTTTCCACCATAGTCTCTACTTTATTCTGTCCACTACAGTCTTTCCACTATAGTCTTTCCACTATAGTCTTTCCACTATAGTCTGTCCACTTTAGTCTTTCCACTTTAGTTTTTCCATTTTAGTCTTTCCACTATAGTCTGTCCACTTTAGTCTTTCCACTATTATCTGTCCACTTTAGTCTTTCCACTATAGTCTCCACTTTATTCTGTCAGGTTCAGGTTCAGGTTCAGGTTTATATATTTACGTAAAAAATTTATAAAATAAATAACACTTCTTTCCCGGCAGAGAGGCATCTCGAATGCTCGGGAACAACATACAATGAAAAAAACAGTTTAACTTAAATAAGTAACGAGTAATCATCCGCAATACCATAAATACAAAATAAATAACAAATACCACATTCACCAGACCAGACTTGCACCTCCAACTTTTCAATCCTGTGGACCTTTGCAAGGGAATGCAACCTTCCGGACCATTCAAGAGGAGAAAAAAACCACTCTTTATAATAAATAAATTTAATAATTCATAATCATTATTTCTTTAAATTTCTTCTTTATTAGTTCTACAGAAGAACCAACCTGGATCTTACTATTATATTTATTATAACTGATTATCATACTATTCCTCAATGAAAATCGCGACCGCTCACATCTGATCAAAGGCTGCCTAACCAAATCTGTTTGCCGGGTGTTATGATTAAGGCTAAAGGCTCTTGCTAATTCCAAAGTTCCGCGATCTTCTCGTATCCAATCATGAATGAGTATAAAGTCTCAGTGTGCTCTTTCAATATTAATGGGACAAAGGATAAAGTGTTAAGCCTTGATGAGAAACTAGCTAATCATGATATTGTTCTCTTACAAGAACACCTGCTCCCAAGCTGCAGCGTAAATTTTCTTAGGCGAAGTTCTCAACATGCTGTTTTCAGCACGAATGCCCGTCGTACCCGAGGCAGGCCCTCTGGCGGTCTTGCTTGTATAATTAAGCGATCTTTGCCTAATTATTTGTCTCCTAGCTTCTACCAATCCTCTGAACACTATCTTGCAATCCGACTTGCAGACGTGATCCTAATCAACGCTTATTTGCCCCATGATAGAAAATCTGTTTCTTCCTTCTCCAGTTATGCGAATGCCTGTAACAAATTAAAGACTCTCATATCTGGTATTGAGCGTCTGGGATACAAGTGGGTGCTTATAGGCGACCTAAACTGTGACATTACCGTTTCCTCGACACGTAAGGAAGCGCTTTTTCAGTGTCTACCCTCAGCATTTAAGGTCCTATCGAAAGACCTCAGCTTTACATATATCCACTGTAGTGGTTCTGTCTCAAATTTGGACCACTGTATCTGCTCTCCTTCATTACTAACTTCAGCAATTCATGTCGATGAAGATGAGAGAGATTATGACCATTTACCTCTGTATTTCGATATTACGGTTACTTCTGACGTATACTCGGGCCAACCATCACTGTCGCATAAGTGGTTTGAAAAACGTGACTGGTCTAGTGCGAACATGCCTCTTTACCTTGCTACACTTGGAGCTCTACTGTCCACCGTACGTGTCCCTTTCCATCTTCTTTGCACAAACGCGTACCCCACTATCGACAGTGCTCGTGCTGATTTAAACCGCTATTATCGTGACATTATTTCATGTATAAAGCAAGCTGAAGATGTGGCCGTCCCGCTGATCCGTGTCAGGCGGAATACCCAAAAACCAATCTGGAAGTGTGATCCTATGCTGAAAAAAGTTAAGAATAAGGCCAAATTCTGGTTAAGAATCTGGTCTGCATGTGGTCGACCGTCTCGGGGTACTGTGTTCGATCTAAAACAAAAGACGAAACTTGAATATAAGCGCCACCTTCGCGCCGTTCGTTATTCCGGTGAAACTTTTCCGAAAAGTAAAAGTGAGTGGCGAAAAGTGATAAATTGTGCCAAGTTTCCGGATACAAGTTCTAGTGATATTATACCTCGTCCATCTTGGATCGAACATTATTCAAAAATATTTTCAAAAGTTAATTATGCAGTGCATAAGCGTTTCTCATGTTTGCTCGAAAAAAATTTGCCGTCACGTATAAGTCAGAGACATGTGATTCCAGTTGAAAAGTCGGCTATTGTTAAAGGTATTAAGGGTTTAAAATCAAAATCCGTGGATCTTGATGGGATTAGTGTTTCGAATCTCGTTCCTAGTTCTTTTGAATTGGTATCTCATCTCCAACTGTTTTTTCAAATGTGTCTCAGTAGTTCGTGTGTGCACGATTCGTTCTTATGCGGTAGCGTCACGTCACTTCTAAAAAAAGGAAAAGACCCGGTTTCTTGCAGTTCTTATCGGCCCATAACGGTAGCATGTACTCTTAGCAAGCTATTTGAATACCTCCTACTACCTTATATCACTAAGCTTGCTCTAAATGATGATAATCAATTTGGTTTTAGATCTGGGCTAGGTTGTCAGCATGCTCACCGTGCTTTGACCTCTTTGTTAAAAGATGCCCATCGCACTCGTCGCGTACTTCATTTCGCAACCCTCGATTTGTCTAAAGCATTTGACAGTGTTTGTCATACTCAAGCATGGACAGCGTTATGCCAGAGAGGAGTAAATCCGTCGGTAATTCACGTGCTTCGTTTTTGGTACTCCCATTCTTACCTTCGCCTTAAGTCTTTAGATAATTCTTATTTTGGTCATATCCCTGTTCGTTGCGGAGTAAGACAAGGGGGAGTTCTTTCCCCGTATATTTTTAATGCTTGTATTGAAGATGTGTTGTCAAAAATATCGACTACGTGCCTACTAGGACTATCTGATATTTCATATCTGGCATATGCGGATGACCTTCTTCTGATTAGTCAAACTGAGTCTGGTCTTGCCCGTTCAGTGAACTCAGTTACTTCTTCTTTCCGCGATATCGGCCTGTACCTAAATATTGACAAGTGCGAGTTTCTTGTCTTCAACGGTAATAGTTGTTCAGAATCACTATACTGCGGTGGTTTTAGTATTCCCCGTGTTAAATCGTTTCGTTGGCTTGGCATAACAGTCTGCGATTCTATGAATGCTCTCCGGTCGCGTGCTGTAAAAGATATTAGTGATAAGCTGAGGCTCGGTTACTCTAAGATTGTTGCAAATCGTGGACACTATAGAAGAAGAGCGCTAACTCGGCTTTACTCAAATTTTTGTGATCATTCTGTACTGTTCTGTACTGGTATTCGGCCACTTCTGTTGACTGGTGATCTAAAACGTATTCGCATAAATTATTACCGGTACTGCAAATTTCTCCTATATCTGCCTCGTTCTTACCGGAATACAAAACTGATAAAGAAGTATTGTGCGACAGATATTACTGGTGTTTTCGAAAAATTATGTTCCAAGCTAGCCAGTGAAGCGCCTTATAGGCTAGGGTGTTTTCATCGCCTTATCCGTCTTTTTTCTGTATGTGATTAACTCTGTTTCTTGTTTTCTCTTGTTGTTTTTCTTTTTGTATTTACTCCACTTAACCTCTGTTCTGTAAAGTGGGTGATAAATAAATTATTATTATTATTATTATTATTATGGGTGGATGATAGGGGTAGAAGATCAAGTATATAAAATAGCGATGGAAGCAAACCCTTCAAGTGCTTCGCTGACAGAAGCACAGACGCATAGGGCACAGTAAGTGAAACTGGAAGTATCTGTAAGAATTTGTACATGCTCTGCGTATGGGATGACTTTGGGTAGGCTGAAGGTAAAGGCAGATAGTTAACTAGGACCCTTAGTGCTTTATTCTGCAGAATCTGTAGTGGATTCCAGTGTGTCTTGAATGTATTCATGAACGACAGTGCACAGTAGTTCAGATATGATTATACCAGGGAAAAATATATACTTCTCATTGCGTGATATGGTAGTGAGTGTCGCAAGCATCTCATAATTCCAACATTCCGGCTTAGTGTTATTCGTATTTTTTCTATGTGGTTTTTGAATGATAGCGTTGAGTCCAGCAATACACCCAGATATCTTATGTTGCTGGTTCTTTTCATCGGGATTTTGCCATCCATGGCTACAATTTTCAATTCGGGAAACGTTTGCTTGGACCGAGAGTAAATCATAAATTTGGTTTTATCCCAGTTGACGCATAAGCTGTTACTGTGAAACCAATCCATTAGCTGAAGGGCTGAATTGGCAAGCTTACTTTTCAGATTCGCTTCATCGGTGGCTTTTAAGTTAAGTGCGGTATCGTCGGCGAAGAGAACAGTGAGTCCCATTTTCTTCAACTCATCAGCAAGATCATTTATATAAATTAAAAATAGTAGAGGGCCTAATATTGATCCCTGGGGAACTCCAACAAGATTGGACTGCATCACCTCAGAAGACTCTACATCGCCTCCATCCACATATTGCGTTCGGTTGTGCAAATAAGATTCGATGAGCTGATTTGCTGGTCCTCTTATACCATATCTATCTAGCTTTTTCAGTAGAATAGAGTGCGAAAGAGTGTCGAATGCCTTTTTGATATCTACAAAGATAGAAGCGGGGATCTCACCACTGTCGAGAACGTCATGGACGAATTGGGTTACCACATGAATCGCGTGTTCCGTTGAATGATTGCGTCTAAATCCAAATTGGGAAGGGCTGAAAAATCCTTGAGCATTTAGAAATTTTACAATTCTATTATATATACATCTCTCAATTACCTTCGAAAATGCCGAAAGTATGGAAATCGGGCGGTAGTTTGATGGGTCAGCCGGATCGCCTCCTTTATGCAGGGCTATTATTCTCGCACCTTTGAGGCTCTTAGGAAAGACACCTTCTTTAAAGAATAAATTCACTATATGCACTAGTACATCCACTATAACAGGCATAATTGCTGTTAGAAGTTCAGTTGAAGTACCGTCCATGGCTTGGGAGGAGCCGTTTTTCAGTAGCTTAGCAGTAGATATTAATTCTTCAGCAATAACTGATGTCATGAACATTGATTTCTCACTGGATGGAGGTAGAAATTCACGGAAGTTACGCGAAGGTGCATTGTCATCCGTGGATGAGGACTTGGAAGTAATCTCGCCAATCTGGGAGAAGTGTATGTTTAGCAGTTCTGTCCACTACAGTCTTTCCACTATAGTCTTTCCATTATAGTCTGTCCACTTTAGTCTTTCCACTTTAGTTTTTCCACTTTAGTCTGTCCACTTTAGACTTTCCACTCTAGTCTATCCACTTTAGTCTTTCCACTTTATTCTGTCAACTTCAGTGTGAATACTTTAGTCTTTCCACTGAGTCTTTCCACTTAAGTCTTTCCACTATAGTCTGTCCACTTTAGTCTTTCCACTTTAGTCTTTCCACTATAGTCTGTCCACTTTAGTCTGTCCACTTTAGTCTTTCCACTTCAGTCTTTCCACTATAGTCTGTCCACTTTAGTCTTTCCACTTTAGTCTTTCCACTATAGTCTCCACTTTATTCTGTCCACTACCGTTTGTCGACTATAGTTTTTCCACTTTAGTCTGTCCACCTTAGTCTTTCCACTATAGTCTATCCACTTTAGTCTTTCCACTTTAGTCTTTCCACTTTATTCTGTCCACTTCAGTGTGTACACTTTAGTCTGTCCACTGAGTCTTTCCACTTTAGTCTTTCCACTATAGTCTCCACTTTATTCTGTCCACTACAGTCTTTCCAATTTAGTCTTTCCATTATAGTCTGTCCACTTTAGTCTTTCCACTTTAGTTTTTCCACTTTAGTCTGTCCACTTTAGACTTTCCACTCTAGTCTATCCACTTTAGTCTTTCCACTTTATTCTGTCAACTTCAGTGTGAATACTTTAGTCTTTCCACTGAGTCTTTCCACTAAAGTCTTTCCACTATAGTCTATCCACTTTAGTCTTTCCACTTCAGTCTTTCCACTATAGTCTGTCCACTTTAGTCTTTCCACTTTAGTCTTTCCACTATAGTCTCCACTTTATTCTGTCCACTACCGTTTGTCGACTATAGTTTTTCCACTTTAGTCTGTCCACCTTAGTCTTTCCACTATAGTCTATCCACTTTAGTCTTTCCACTTTAGTCTTTCCACTTTATTCTGTCCACTTCATTGTGTACACTTTAGTCTGTCCACTGAGTCTTTCCACTTTAGTCTTTCCACTATAGTCTCCACTTTATTCTGTCCACTACAGTCTTTCCAATTTAGTCTTTCCACTATTCTCTGTCCACTTTAGTCTTTCCACTATAGTCTCCACTTTATTCGGTCCACTATAGTCTTTCCACTGTAGTCTGTCCTCTTTAGTCCTTCAACTATTCTCTGTCCACTTGAGTCTTTCCACTATAGTCTCCACTTTATTCTGTCCACTACAGTCTTTCCACTATAGTCTGTCCACTTTAGTCTTTCCACTTTAGTTTTTCCACTATTCTCTGTCCACTTTAGTCTTTCCACTATACTCTCCACTTTATTCTGTCCACTACAGTCTTTCCACTATAGTCTTTCCACTATAGTCTGTCCACTTTAGTCTTTCCACTTTAATCTTTCCACTTTAGTCTGTCCACTTTAGTCTTTCCACTATAGTCTGTCCACTTTAGTCTGTCCACTTTAGTCTTTCCACTTCAGTCTTTCCACTATAGTCTGTCCACTTTAGTCTTTCCACTTTAGTCTTTCCACTATAGTCTCCACTTTATTCTGTCCACTACCGTTTGTCGACTATAGTTTTTCCACTTTAGTCTGTCCACTTTAGTCTTTCCACTATAGTCTATCCACTTTAGTCTTTCCACTTTAGTCTTTCCACTTTATTCTGTCCACTTCAGTGTGTACACTTTAGTCTGTCCACTGAGTCTTTCCACTTTAGTCTTTCCACTATAGTCTCCACTTTATTCTGTCCACTACAGTCTTTCCAATTTAGTCTTTTCACTATTCTCTGTCCACTGTAGTCTATCCACTATAGTCTCCACTTTATTCTGTCCACTACAGTCTTTCCACTACAGTCTTTCCACTATAATAAGTCCACTTTAGTCTGTCCACTTTAGTCTTTCCACTTTAGTCTTTCCACTATAGTCTCCACTTTATTCTGTCCACTACAGTCTTTCCACTATAGTCTTTCCACTATAGTCTGTCCACTTTAGTCTTTCCACTTTAGTTTTTCCACTTTAGTCTGTCCACTTCAGTCTTTCTACTATAGTCTGTCCACTTTAGTCTTTCCACTTTAGTCTTTCCACTATAGTCTGTCCACTTTAGTCTGTCCACTTTAGTCTTTCCACTTCAGTCTTTCCACTTTAGTCTTTCCACTTTAGTCTTTCCACTTTAGTCTTTCCACTTTATTCTGTTCACTTCAGTGTGTACACTTTAGTCTGTCCACTGAGTCTTTCCACTTCAGTCTTTCCACTATAGTCTCCACTTTATTCTGTCCACTACAGTCTTTCCAATTTAGTCTTTTCACTATTCTCTGTCCACTTTAGTCTATCCACTATAGTCTCCACTTTATTCTGTCCACTACAGTCTTTCCACTTTAGTCTTTCCACAATTCTCTGTCCACTTTATTCTTTCCACAATAGTCTCCACTTTATTCTGTCCACTACAGTCTTTCCACTATAGTCTTTCCACTATAGTCTGTCCACTTTAGTCTTTCCACTTTAGTCTTTCCACTATAGTCTCCACTTTATTCAGTCCACTACAGTCTTTCCACTTTAGTCTTTCCACTATTCTCTGTCCACTTTAGTCTTTCCACTTTAGTCTTTCCACTATAGTCTTCACTTTATACTGTCCACTTCAGTGTGTACACTTTAGTCTGTTCACTGAGTCTTTCCACTTCAGTCTTTCCACTATAGTCTGTCCACTTTAGTCTTTCCACTTTAGTCTTTCCACTATAGTCTCCACTTTATTCTGCTCACTACAGTCTTCCAACTATAGTCTTTCCACTATAGTCTGTCCACTCTAGTCTTTCCACTATTCTCTGTCCACTTTAGTCTTTCCACTATTGTCTCCACTTTATTCTGTCCACTACAGTCTTTCCACTATAGTCTTTCCATTATAGTCTGTCCACTTTAGTCTTTCCACTTTACTTTTTCCACTTTAGTCTGTCCACTTTAGACTTTCCACTATAGTCTATCCACTTTAGTCTTTCCACTTTATTCTGTCCACTTCAGTGTGTACACTTTAGTCTGTTCACTGAGTATTTCCACTTCAGTCTTTCCACTATAGTCTCTACTTTATTCTGTCCACTACAGTCTTTCCACTATAGTCTTTCCACTATAGTCTGTCCATTTTAGTCTTTCCACTTTAGTTTTTCCATTTTAGTCTTTCCACTATAGTCTGTCCACTTTAGTCTTTCCACTATTATCTGTCCACTTTAGTCTTTCCACTATAGTCTCCACTTTATTCTGTCCACTACAGTCTTTCCAATTTAGTCTTTTCACTATTCTCTGTCCACTTTAGTCTATCCACTATAGTCTCCACTTTATTCTGTCCACTACAGTCTTTCCACTACAGTCTTTCCACTATAATAAGTCCACTTTAGTCTTTCCACTTTAATCTTTCCACTTTAGTCTGTCCACTTTAGTCTTTCCACTTTAGTCTTTCCACTATAGTCTCCACTTTATTCTGTCCACTACAGTCTTTCCACTATAGTCTGTCCACTTTAGTCTTTCCACTTTAGTTTTTCCACTTTATTCTGTCCACTTCAGTCTTTCCACTATAGTCTGTCCACTTTAGTCTTTCCACTTTAGTCTTTCCACTATAGTCTGTCCACTTTAGTCTGTCCACTTTAGTCTTTCCACTTCAGTCTTTCCACTATAGTCTGTCCACTTTAGTCTTTCCACTTTAGTCTTTCCACTATAGTCTCCACTTTATTCTGTCCACTACCGTCTGTCCACTATAGTTTTTCCACTTTAGTCTGTCCACTTTAGTCTTTCCACTATAGTCTATCCACTTTAGTCTTTCCACTTTAGTCTTTCCACTTTATTCTGTCCACTTCAGTGTGTACACTTTAGTCTGTCCACTGAGTCTTTCCACTTCAGTCTTTCCACTATAGTCTCCACTTTATTCTGTCCACTACAGTCTTTCCAATTTAGTCTTTTCACTATTCTCTGTCCACTTTAGTCTATCCACTATAGTCTCCACTTTATTCTGTCCACTACAGTCTTTCCACTATAGTCTGTCCACTTTAGTCTTTCCACTTTAGTTTTTCCACTATTCTCTGTCCACTTTAGACTTTCCACTATAGTCTATCCACTTTAGTCTTTCCACTTTATTCTGTCAACTTCAGTGTGAATACTTTAGTCTTTCCACTGAGTCTTTCCACTTCAGTCTTTCCACTATAGTCTGTCCACTTTAGTCTTTCCACTTTAGTCTTTCCACTATAGTCTCCACTTTATTCTGTCCACTACAGTCTTTCAAATTTAGTCTTTCCACTATTCTCTGTCCACTTTAGTCTTTCCACTATAGTCTCCACTTTATTCTGTCCACTATAGTCTTTCCACTGTAGTCTGTCCTCTTTAGTCCTTCAACTATTCTCTGTCCACTTGAGTCTTTTCACTATAGTCTCCACTTTATTCTGTCCACTACAGTCTTTCCACTATAGTCTGTCCACTTTAGTCTTTCCACTTTAGTTTTTCCACTATTCTCTGTCCACTTTAGTCTTTCCACTATACTTTCCACTTTATTCTGTCCACTACAGTCTTTCCACTATAGTCTATCCACTATAGTCTGTCCACTTTAGTCTTTCCACTTTAATCTTTCCACTTTAGTCTGTCGACTTTAGTCTTTCCACTATAGTCTGTCCACTTTAGTCTGTCCACTTTAGTCTTTCCACTTCAGTCTTTCCACTATAGTCTGTCTTCTTTAGTCTTTCCACTTTAGTCTTTCCACTATAGTCTCCACTTTATTCTGTCCACTACCGTTTGTCGACTATAGTTTTTCCACTTTAGTCTGTCCACTTAATCTTTCCACTATAGTCTATCCACTTTAGTCTTTCCACTTTAGTCTTTCCACTTTATTCTGTCCACTTCAGTGTGTGCACTTTAGTCTGTCCACTGAGTCTTTCCACTTTAGTCTTTCCACTATAGTCTCCACTTTATTCTGTCCACTACAGTCTTTCCAATTTAGTCTTTTCACTATTCTCTGTCCACTTTAGTCTATCCACTATAGTCTCCACTTTATTCTGTCCACTACAGTCTTTCCACTACAGTCTTTCCACTATAATAAGTCCACTTTAGTCTTTCCACTTTAATCTTTCCACTTTAGTCCGTCCACTTTAGTCTTTCCACTTTAGTCTTTCCACTATAGTCTCCACTTTATTCTGTCCACTACAGTCTTTCCACTATAGTCTTTCCACTATAGTCTGTCCACTTTAGTCTTTCCACTTTAGTTTTTCCACTTTAGTCTGTCCACTTCAGTCTTTCTACTATAGTCTGTCCACTTTAGTCTTTCCACTTTAGTCTTTCCACTATAGTTTGTCCACTTTAGTCTGTCCACTTTAGTCTTTCAGCTTTAGTCTTTCCACAATTCTCTGTCCACTTTATTCTTTCCACAATAGTCTCCACTTTTTTCTGTCCACTACAGTCTTTCCACTATAGTCTTTCCACTATAGTCTGTCCACTTTAGTCTTTCCACTTTAGTCTTTCCACTATAGTCTCCACTTTATTCTGTCCACTACAGTCTTTCCACTTTAGTCTTTCCACTATTCTCTGTCCACTTTAGTCTTTCTACTTTAGTCTTTCCACTATAGTCTTCACTTTATACTGTCCACTTCAGTGTGTACACTTTAGTCTGTTCACTGAGTCTTTCCACTTCAGTCTTTCCACTATAGTCTGTCCACTTTAGTCTTTCCACTTTAGTCTTTCCACTATAGTCTCCACTTTATTCTGCTCACTACAGTCTTCCCACTATAGTCTTTCCACTATAGTCTGTCCACTTTAGTCTTTCAACTTTAGTTTTTCCATTTTAGTCTTTCCACTATAGTCTGTCCACTTTAGTCTTTCCACTATTCTCTGTCCACTTTAGTCTTTCCACTATTGTCTCCACTTTATTCTGTCCACTACAGTCTTTCCACTATAGTCTTTCCATTATAGTCTGTCCACTTTAGTCTTTCCACTTTACTTTTTCCACTTTAGTCTGTCCACTTTAGACTTTCCACTATAGTCTATCCACTTTAGTCTTTCCACTTTATTCTGTCCACTTCAGTGTGTACACTTTAGTCTGTTCACTGAGTATTTCCACTTCAGTCTTTCCACTATAGTCTCTACTTTACTCTGTCCACTACAGTCTTTCCACTACAGTTTTTCCACTATAGTCTGTCCACTTTAGTCTTTCCACTTTAGTTTTTCCATTTTAGTCTTTCCACTATAGTCTGTCCACTTTAGTCTTTCCATTATTATCTGTCCACTTTAGTCTTTCCACTATAGTCTCCACTTTATTCTGTCCACTACAGTCTTTCCAATTTAGTCTTTTCACTATTCTCTGTCCACTTTAGTCTATCCACTATAGTCTCCACTTTATTCTGTCCACTACAGTCTTTCCACTATAGTCTTTCCACTATAGTCTGTCCACTTTAGTCTTTCCACTTTAGTCTTTCCACTTTATTCTGTCCACTACAGTCTTTCCACTACAGTCTTTCCACTATAGTCTGTCCACTTTAGTCTTTCCACTTTAGCCTTTCCACTTTAGTCTGTCCACTTTAGTCTTTCCACTATAGTTTGTCCACTTTAGTCTTTCCACTATTCTCTGTCCACTTTAGTCTTTCCACTTTAGTCTTTCCACTTTAGTCTTTCCACTTTATTCTGTCCACTTCAGTGTGTACACTTTTAGTCTGTCCGCTGATTCTTTCCACTTCAGTCTTTCCACTATAGTCTGTCCACTTTAGTCTTTCCACTTTAGTCTTTCCACTATAGTCTGTCCACTTTAGTCTGTCCACTTTAGTCTTTCCACTTTAGTCTTTCCACTATAGTCTCCGCTTTATTCTGTCCACTACAGTCTTTCCACTAAAGTCTTTCCACTATAGTCTGTCCACTTTAGTCTCTCCACTTTAGTCTTTCCACTTCAGTCTTTCCACTATAGTCTATCCACTTTAGTCTTTCCACTTTAGTCTTTCCACTTTATTCTGTCAACTTCAGTGTGTACACTTTAGTCTTTCCACTGAGTCTTTCCACTTCAGTCTTTCCACTATAGTCTGTCCACTTTAGTCTTTCCACTTTAATCTTTCCACTATAGTCTCCACTTTATTCTGTCCACTACAGTCTTTCCAATTTAGTCTTTCCAATATTCTCTGTCCACTTTAGTCTTTCCACTATAGTCTCCACTTTATTCTGTCCACTATAGTCTTTCCACTGAAGTCTGTCCTCTTTAGTCCTTCCACTATTCTCTGTCCACTTGAGTCTTTCCACTATAGTCTCCACTTTATTCTGTCCACTACACTCTTTCCACTATAGTCTGTCCACTTTAGTCTTTCCACTTTAGTTTTTCCACTTTAGTCTGTCCACTTCAGTCTTTCCACTATAGTCTGTCCACTTTAGTCTTTCCACTTTATTCTTTCCACTATAGTCTCCACTTTATTCTGTCCACTACAGTCTTTCCACTATAGTCTTTCCACTATAGTCTGTCCACTTTAGTCTTTCCACTATTCTCTGTCCACTTTAGTCTTTCCACTATACTCTCCACTTTATTCTGTCCACTACAGTCTTTCCACTATAGTCTTTCCACTATAGTCTGTCCACTTTAGTCTTTCCACTTTAGTCTTTCCATCTTTAGTATGTCCAATTTAGTCTTTCCACTATAGTTTGTCCACTTTAGTCTTTCCACTATTCTCTCTCCACTTTAGTCTTTCCACTTTAGTCTTTCCACTATAGTCTCCACTTTATTCTGTCCACTACAGTCTTTCCACAATAGTCTTTCCACTATAGTCTGTCCACTTTAGTCTTTCCACTTTAATCTTTCCACTTTAGTCTTTCCACTTTAGTCTTTCCACTTTATTCTGTCCACTTCACTGTGTACACTTTTAGTCTGTCCGCTGATTCTTTCCACTTCAGTCTTTCCACTATAGTCTGTCCACTTTAGTCTTTCCACTTTAGTCTTTCCACTATAGTCTCCGCTTTATTCTGTCCACTACAGCTTTTCCACTTTAGTCTTTCCAATACTCTCCGTCCACTTTAGTTTTTCCATTATAGTCTCCACTTTATTCTGTCCACTACAGTCTTTCCACTATAGTCTTTCCACTACAGTCTGTCCACTTTAGTCTTTCCACTATAGTCTTTCCACTTTAGTCTTTCCACTATTCTCTGTCCACTTTAGTCTTTCCACTATAGTCTCCACTTTATTCTGTCCACTACAGTCTTTCCACTATAGTCTTTCCACTATAGTCTGTCCACTTTAGTCTTTCCACTTTAGTTTTTCCACTTTAATCTGTCCACTACAGTCTTTCCACTATAGTCTTTCCACTATAGTCTGTCCACTTTAGTCTTTCCACTTTAGTTTTTCCACTTTAGTCTTTCCACTATAGTCTGTCCACTTTAGTCTTTCCACTATTCTCTGTCCACTTTAGTCTTTCCACTATAGTCTCCACTTTATTCTGTCCACTATAGTCTTTCCACTGTAGTCTTTCCATTATAGTCTGTCCACTTTAGTATTTCCACTTTAGTTTTTCCACTTTAGTCTGTCCACTTTAGACTTTCCACTATAGTCTATCCACTTTAGTCTTTCCACTTTAGTCTTTCCACTTTATTCTGTCAACTTCAGTGTGTACACTTTAGTCTTTCCACTGAGTCTTTCCACTTCAGTCTTTCCACTATAGTCTGTCCACTTTAGTCTTTCCACTTTAATCTTTCCACTATAGTCTCCACTTTATTCTGTCCACTACAGTCTTTCCAAATTAGGCTTTCCAATATTCTCTGTCCACTTTAGTCTTTCCACTATAGTCTCCACTTTATTCTGTCCACTATAGTCTTTCCACTGTAGTCTGTCCTCTTTAGTCCTTCCACTATTCTCTGTCCACTTGAGTCTTTCCACTATAGTCTTCACTTTATTCTGTCCACTACATTCTTTCCACTATAGTCTGTCCACTTTAGTCTTTCCACTTTAGTTTTTCCACTTTAGTCTGTCCACTTCAGTCTTTCCACTATAGTCTGTCCACTTTAGTCTTTCCACTTTATTCTTTCCACTAGAGTCTTCACTTTATTCTGTCCACTACAGTCTTTCCACTATAGTCTTTCCACTATAGTCTGTCTACTTTAGTCTTTCCACTATTCTCTGTCCACTTTAGTCTTTCCACTATTCTCTCCACTTTATTCTGTCCACTACAGTCTTTCCACTACAGTCTTTCCACTATAGTCTGTCCACTTTAGTCTTTCCACTTTAGCCTTTCCACTTTAGTCTGTCCACTTTAGTCTTTCCACTATAGTTTGTCCACTTTAGTCTTTCCACTATTCTCTGTCCACTTTAGTCTTTCCACTTTAGTCTTTCCACTTTAGTCTTTCCACTTTAGTCTTTCCACTTTATTCTGTCCACTTCAGTGTGTACACTTTTAGTCTGTCCGCTGATTCTTTCCACTTCAGTCTTTCCACTATAGTCTGTCCACTTTAGTCTTTCCACTTTAGTCTTTCCACTATAGTCTCCACTTTATTCTGTCCACTACAGCTTTTCCACTTTAGTCTTTCCAATACTCTCCGTCCACTTTAGTTTTTCCATTATAGTCTCCACTTTATTCTGTCCACTACAGTCTTTCCACTATAGTCTTTCCACTACAGTCTGTCCACTTTAGTCTTTCCACTATAGTCTGTCCACTTTAGTCTTTCCACTATTCTCTGTCCACTTTAGTCTTTCCACTATAGTCTCCACTTTATTCTACCCACTACAGTCTTTCCATATAGTCTTTCCACTATAGTCTGTCCACTTTAGTCTTTCCACTTTAGTTTTTCCACTTTAGTCTGTCCACTTTAGTCTTTCCACTATAGTCTATCCACTTTAGTCTTTCCACTTTAGTCTTTCCACTATAGTCTGTCCACTTTAGTCTTTCCACTATGCTCTGTCCACTTTAGTCTTTCCACTATAGTCTCCACTTTATTCTGTCCACTACAGTTTTTCCACTATAGTCTATCCACATTAGTCTGTCCACTTTAGTCTTTCCACTTTAGTCTTTCCACTATAGTCTCCACTTTATTCTGTCCACTACAGTCTTTCCACTATAGTCTTTCCACTATAGTCTGTCCACTTTAGTCTTTCCACTTTAATCTTTCCACTTTAGTGTTTCCACTTTAGTCTTTCCACTTTATTCTGTCCACTTCAGTGTGTACACTTTTAGTCTGTCCGCTGATTCTTTCCACTTCAGTCTTTCCACTATAGTCTGTCCACTTTAGTCTTTCCACTATAGTCTCCACTTTATTCTGTCCACTACAGCTTTTCCACTTTAGTCTTTCCAATACTCTCCGTCCACTTTAGTTTTTCCATTATAGTCTCCACTTTATTCTCTCCACTACAGTCTTTCCACTATAGTCTTTCCACTACAGTCTGTCCACTTTAGTCTTTCCACTATAGTCTGTCCACTTTAGTCTTTCCACTATTCTCTGTCCACTTTAGTCTTTCCACTATACTCTCCACTTTATTCTGTCCACTACAGCTTTTCCACTTTAGTCTTTCCAATACTCTCCGTCCACTTTAGTTTTTCCATTATAGTCTCCACTTTATTCTGTCCACTACAGTCTTTCCAGTATAGTCTTCCCACTACAGTCTGTCCACTTTAGTCTTTCCACTATAGTCTGTCCACTTTAGTCTTTCCACTATTCTCTGTCCACTTTAGTCTTTCCACTATACTCTCCACTTTATTCTGCCCACTACAGTCTTTCCACTATAGTCTTTCCACTATAGTCTGTCCACTTTAGTCTTTCCACTTTAGTTTTTCCACTTTAGTCTGTCCACTTTAGTCTTTCCACTATAGTCTATCCACTTTAGTCTTTCCACTTTAGTCTTTCCACTATAGTCTGTCCACTTTAGTCTTTCCACTATGCTCTGTCCACTTTAGTCTTTCTACTATAGTCTCCACTTTATTCTGTCCACTACAGTCTTTCCACTATAGTCTATCCACTTTAGTCTGTCCAGTTTATTCTTTCCACTTTAGTCTTTCCACTATAGTCTCCACTTTATTCTGTCCACTACAGTCTTTCCACTATAGTCTTTCCACTATAGTCCGTCCACTTTAGTCTGTCCACTTTAGTCTTTCCACTTTAATCTTTCCACTATAGTCTCCACTTTATTCTGTCCACTACAGTCTTTCCAATTTAGTCTTTCCAATATTCTCTGTCCACTTTAGTTTTTCCACTATAGTCTCCACTTTATTCTGTCCACTATAGTCTTTCCACTGTAGTCTGTCCTCTTTAGTCCTTCCACTATTCTCTGTCCACTTGAGTCTTTCCACTATAGTCTCCACTTTATTCTGTCCACTACATTCTTTCCACTATAGTCTGTCCACTTTAGTCTTTCCACTTCAGTTTTTCCACTTTAGTCTGTCCACTTCAGTCTTTCCACTATAGTCTGTCCACTTTAGTCTTTCCACTTTATTCTTTCCACTATAGTCTCCACTTTATTCTGTCCACTAAAGTCTTTCCACTATAGTCTTTCCACTATAGTCTGTCCACTTTAGTCTTTCCACTATTCTCTGTCCACTTTAGTCTTTCCACTATACTCTCCACTTTATTCTGTCCACTACATTCTTTCCACTATAGTCTGTCCACTTTAGTCTTTCCACTTCAGTTTTTCCACTTTAGTCTGTCCACTTCAGTCTTTCCACTATAGTCTGTCCACTTTAGTCTTTCCACTTTATTCTTTCCACTATAGTCTCCACTTTATTCTGTCCACTAAAGTCTTTCCACTATAGTCTTTCCACTATAGTCTGTCCACTTTAGTCTTTCCAATATTCTCTGTCCACTTTAGTCTTTCCACTATAGTCTCCACTTTATTCTGTCCACTATAGTCTTTCCACTGTAGTCTGTCCTCTTTAGTCCTTCCACTATTCTCTGTCCACTTGAGTCTTTCCACTATAGTCTCCACTTTATTCTGTCCACTACATTCTTTCCACTATAGTCTGTCCACTTTAGTCTTTCCACTTTAGTTTTTCCACTTTAGTCTGTCCACTTCAGTCTTTCCACTATAGTCTGTCCACTTTAGTCTTTCCACTTTATTCTTTCCACTAGAGTCTTCACTTTATTCTGTCCACTACAGTCTTTCCACTATAGTCTTTCCACTATAGTCTGTCTACTTTAGTCTTTCCACTATTCTCTGTCCACTTTAGTCTTTCCACTATTCTCTCCACTTTATTCTGTCCACTACAGTCTTTCCACTACAGTCTTTCCACTATAGTCTGTCCACTTTAGTCTTTCCACTTTAGCCTTTCCACTTTAGTCTGTCCACTTTAGTCTTTCCACTATAGTTTGTCCACTTTAGTCTTTCCACTATTCTCTGTCCACTTTAGTCTTTCCACTTTAGTCTTTCCACTTTAGTCTTTCCACTTTAGTCTTTCCACTTTATTCTGTCCACTTCAGTGTGTACACTTTTAGTACACTTTAGTACACTCTTTCCACTATAGTCTGTCCACTTTAGTCTTTCCACTTTAGTCTTTCCACTATAGTCTCCACTTTATTCTGTCCACTACAGCTTTTCCACTTTAGTCTTTCCAATACTCTCCGTCCACTTTAGTTTTTCCATTATAGTCTCCACTTTATTCTGTCCACTACAGTCTTTCCACTATAGTCTTTCCACTACAGTCTGTCCACTTTAGTCTTTCCACTATAGTCTGTCCACTTTAGTCTTTCCACTATTCTCTGTCCACTTTAGTCTTTCCACTATAGTCTCCACTTTATTCTACCCACTACAGTCTTTCCATATAGTCTTTCCACTATAGTCTGTCCACTTTAGTCTTTCCACTTTAGTTTTTCCACTTTAGTCTGTCCACTTTAGTCTTTCCACTATAGTCTATCCACTTTAGTCTTTCCACTTTAGTCTTTCCACTATAGTCTGTCCACTTTAGTCTTTCCACTATGCTCTGTCCACTTTAGTCTTTCCACTTTAGTCTTTCCACTATAGTCTCCACTTTATTCTGTCCACTACAGTCTTTCCACTATAGTCTTTCCACTATAGTCTGTCCACTTTAGTCTTTCCACTTTAATCTTTCCACTTTAGTGTTTCCACTTTAGTCTTTCCACTTTATTCTGTCCACTTCAGTGTGTACACTTTTAGTCTGTCCGCTGATTCTTTCCACTTCAGTCTTTCCACTATAGTCTGTCCACTTTAGTCTTTCCATTTTAGTCTTTCCACTATAGTCTCCACTTTATTCTGTCCACTACAGCTTTTCCACTTTAGTCTTTCCAATACTCTCCGTCCACTTTAGTTTTTCCATTATAGTCTCCACTTTATTCTCTCCACTACAGTCTTTCCACTATAGTCTTTCCACTACAGTCTGTCCACTTTAGTCTTTCCACTATAGTCTGTCCACTTTAGTCTTTCCACTATTCTCTGTCCACTTTAGTCTTTCCACTATACTCTCCACTTTATTCTGTCCACTACAGCTTTTCCACTTTAGTCTTTCCAATACTCTCCGTCCACTTTAGTTTTTCCATTATATTCTCCACTTTATTCTGTCCACTACAGTCTTTCCAGTATAGTCTTTCCACTACAGTCTGTCCACTTTAGTCTTTCCACTATAGTCTGTCCACTTTAGTCTTTCCACTATTCTCTGTCCACTTTAGTCTTTCCACTATACTCTCCACTTTATTCTGCCCACTACAGTCTTTCCACTATAGTCTTTCCACTATAGTCTGTCCACTTTAGTCTTTCCACTTTAGTTTTTCCACTTTAGTCTGTCCACTTTAGTCTTTCCACTATAGTCTATCCACTTTAGTCTTTCCACTTTAGTCTTTCCACTATAGTCTGTCCACTTTAGTCTTTCCACTATGCTCTGTCCACTTTAGTCTTTCTACTATAGTCTCCACTTTATTCTGTCCACTACAGTCTTTCCACTATAGTCTATCCACTTTAGTCTGTCCAGTTTATTCTTTCCACTTTAGTCTTTCCACTATAGTCTCCACTTTATTCTGTCCACTACAGTCTTTCCACTATAGTCTTTCCACTATAGTCCGTCCACTTTAGTCTGTCCACTTTAGTCTTTCCACTTTAATCTTTCCACTATAGTCTCCACTTTATTCTGTCCACTACAGTCTTTCCAATTTAGTCTTTCCAATATTCTCTGTCCACTTTAGTTTTTCCACTATAGTCTCCACTTTATTCTGTCCACTATAGTCTTTCCACTGTAGTCTGTCCTATTTAGTCCTTCCACTATTCTCTGTCCACTTGAGTCTTTCCACTATAGTCTCCACTTTATTCTGTCCACTACATTCTTTCCACTATAGTCTGTCCACTTTAGTCTTTCCACTTCAGTTTTTCCACTTTAGTCTGTCCACTTCAGTCTTTCCACTATAGTCTGTCCACTTTAGTCTTTCCACTTTATTCTTTCCACTATAGTCTCCACTTTATTCTGTCCACTAAAGTCTTTCCACTATAGTCTTTCCACTATAGTCTGTCCACTTTAGTCTTTCCACTATTCTCTGTCCACTTTAGTCTTTCCACTATACTCTCCACTTTATTCTGTCCACTACAGTCTTTCCACTATAGTCTTTCCACTATAGTCTGTCCACTTTAGTCTTTCCACTTTAGCCTTTCCACTTTAGTCTGTCCACTTTAGTCTTTCCACTATAGTTTGTCCACTTTAGTCTTTCCACTATTCTCTGTCCACTTTAGTCTTTCCACTTTAGTCTTTCCACTTTAGTCTTTCCACTTTAGTCTTTCCACTTTATTCTGTCCACTTCAGTGTGTAGACTTTTAGTCTGTCCGCTGATTCTTTCCACTTCAGTCTTTCCACCCTAGTCTGTCCACTCTAGTCTTTCCACTTTAGTCTTTCCACTATAGTCTCCACTTTATTCTGTCCACTACAGCTTTTCCACTTTAGTCTTTCCAATACTCTCCGTCCACTTTAGTTTTTCCATTATAGTCTCCACTTTATTCTGTCCACTACAGTCTTTCCACTATAGTCTTTCCACTACAGTCTGTCCACTTTAGTCTTTCCAATACTCTCCGTCCACTTTAGTTTTTCCATTATAGTCTCCACTTTATTCTGTCCACTACAGTCTTTCCACTATAGTCTTTCCACTACAGTCTGTCCACTTTAGTCTTTCCACTATAGTCTTTCCACTTTAGTCTTTCCACTATTCTCTGTCCACTTTAGTCTTTCCACTATAGTCTCCACTTTATTCTGTCCACTACAGTCTTTCCACTATAGTCTTTCCACTATAGTCTGTCCACTTTAGTCTTTCCACTTTAGTTTTTCCACTTTAATCTGTCCACTACAGTCTTTCCACTATAGTCTTTCCACTATAGTCTGTCCACTTTAGTCTTTCCACTTTAGTTTTTCCACTTTAGTCTTTCCACTATAGTCTGTCCACTTTAGTCTTTCCACTATTCTCTGTCCACTTTAGTCTTTCCACTATAGTCTCCACTTTATTCTGTCAAATACAGTCTTTCCACTGTAGTCTTTCCATTATAGTCTGTCCACTTTAGTATTTCCACTTTAGTTTTTCCACTTTAGTCTGTCCACTTTAGACTTTCCACTATAGTCTATCCACTTTAGTCTTTCCACTTTAGTCTTTCCACTTTATTCTGTCAACTTCAGTGTGTAAACTTTAGTCTTTCCACTGAGTCCTTCCACTTCAGTCTTTCCACTATAGTCTGTCCACTTTAGTCTTTCCACTTTAATCTTTCCACTATAGTCTCCACTTTATTCTGTCCACTACAGTCTTTCCAAATTAGGCTTTCCAATATTCTCTGTCCACTTTAGTCTTTCCACTATAGTCTCCACTTTATTCTGTCCACCATAGTCTTTCCACTGTAGTCTGTCCTCTTTAGTCCTTCTGAGGTCCTTCCACTTCAGTCTTTCCACTATAGTCTGTCCACTTTAGTCTTTCCACTTTAATCTTTCCACTATAGTCTCCACTTTATTCTGTCCACTACAGTCTTTCCAAATTCCAAATTAGGCTGTCCACCAAGTGGACAGACAAAATGGAAAGACTAAAGTGGAAAGACTAAAGTGGACAGAATATAGTGGAAAGACTGTAGTGGACAGAATAAAGTGGAGAGTATAGTGGAAAGAATAAAGTGGACAGAGAATAGTGGAAAGACTAACGTGTACAGACTATAGTGGAAAGACTGTAGTGGACAGAATAAAGTGGAGACTATAGTGGAAAGACGAAAGTGGAAAGAGAATAGTGGAAAGACTAAAGTGGACAGACTATAGTGGAAAGACTATAGTGGAAAGACTGTAGTGGACAGAATAAAGTGGAGACTATAGTGGAAAGACTAAAGTGGAAAGACTGTAGTGGACAGAATAAAGTGGAAACTATAGTGGAAAGACTAAAGTGGACAGAGAATAGTGGAAAGAATAAAGTGGACAGACCTTAGTGGAAAGACTACAGTGGAAAGACTGTAGTGGACAGAATAAAGTGGAAACTATAGTGGAAAGACTAAAGTGAACAGAGAATAGTGGAAAGACTAAAGTGGAAAGACTGTAGTGGACAAAATAAAGTGGAGACTATAGTGGACAGACTATAGTGGAAAGACTGAAGTGGACAGACTAAAGTGGAAAAACTAAAGCGGAAAGACTAAAGTGGACAGAGAATAGTGGAAAGAATAAAGTGGACAGACCTTAGTGGAAAGACTACAGTGGAAAGACTGTAGTGGACAGAATAAAGTGGAAACGATAGTGGAAAGACTAAAATGGACAGAGAATAGTAGAAAGACTAAAGTGGGAAGACTGTAGTGGACAGAATAAAGTGGAGACTATAGTGTAAAGACGAAAGTGGAAAGACTAAAGTGGACAGACTATAGTTGAAAGACTGAAGTGGAAAGACTAAGTGGACAGACTAAAGTGGAAAGACTATATTGGAAAAACTAAAGTGGACAGACTATAGTGGAAAGACTAAAGTGGACAGACTGAAGTGGAAAGACTATAGTGGAGAATATAGTGGATAGACTAAAGTGGAAAGACTAAATTGGACAGACTATAGTGGAAAGACTATAGTGGAAAGACTGTAGTGGACATAATAAAATGGAGACTATAGTGGAAAGCCTAAAGTGGACAGAGAATAGTGGAAAGACTAAAGTTGACAGACTATAGTGGAAAGACTATAGTGGAAAGACTGTAGTGGACAGAATAAAGTGGAGACTATAGTGGTAAGACTAAAGTGGAAAGACTAAAGTTTACAGACTATAGTGGAAAGACTGAAGTTGAAAGACTCAGTGGACAGACTAAAGTGTACACACTGAAGTGGAAAGAATAAAGTGGAAAGACTAAAGTGGAAAGACTAAAGTGGACAGACTATAGTGGAAAGACTAAAGTGGACAGACTAAAGTGGAAAAACTAAAGTAGAAAGACTAAAGTGGACAGACTATAGTGGAAACACTATAGTGGAAAGACTGTAGTGAACAGAATAAAGTGGAGACTATAGTGGAAAGACTAAAGTGGACAGACTATAGTGGAAAGACTAAAGTGGACAGACTGAAGTGGAAAGACTATAGTGGAGAATATAGTGGATAGACTAAAGTGGAAAGACTAAAGTGGACAGACTATAGTGGAAAGACTATAGTGGAAAGACTGTAGTGGACATAATAAAATGGAGACTATAGTGGAAAGCCTAAAGTGGACAGAGAATAGTGGAAAGACTAAAGTGGACAGAGAATAGTGGAAAGACTAAAGTGGAAAGAATGTAGTGGACAGAATAAAGTGGAGACTATAGTGGTAAGACTAAAGTGGAAAGACTAAAGTTTACAGACTATAGTGGAAAGACTGAAGTTGAAAGACTCAGTGGACAGACTAAAGTGTACACACTGAAGTGGAAAGAATAAAGTGGAAAGACTAAAGTGGAAAGACTAAAGTGGACAGACTATAGTGGAAAGACTAAAGTGGACAGACTAAAGTGGAAAAACTAAAGTAGAAAGACTAAAGTGGACAGACTATAGTGGAAACACTATAGTGGAAAGACTGTAGTGAACAGAATAAAGTGGAGACTATAGTGGAAAGACTAAAGTGGACAGACTATAGTGGAAAGACTATAGTGGAAAGACTCTAGTGGAGAGACTGTAGTGGACAGAATAAAGTGGAGACTATAGTGGAAAGACTAAAGTGGAAAGACTAAAGTGGACAGAGAATAGTGAGAGACTAAAGTGGACAGACTATAGTGGAAAGACTAAAGTGGACAGACAAAATGGAAAGACTAAAGTGGAAAGACTAAAGTGGACAGAATATAGTGGAAAGACTGTAGTAGACGGAATAAAGTGGAGAGTATAGTGGAAAGAATAAAGTGGACAGAGAATAGTGGAAAGACTAACGTGGACAGACTATAGTGGAAAGACTATAGTGGAGAGACTGTGTGGACAGAATAAAGTGGAGACTATAGTGGAAAGACTAAAGTGGAAATACTAAAGTGGACAGAGAATAGTGGAAAGACTAAAGTGGAAAGACTATTCTGGAAAGACTAAAGTGGACAGACAAAATGGAAAGACTAAAGTGGAAAGACTAAAGTGGACAGAATATAGTGGAAAGACTGTAGTGGACAGAATAAAGTAGAGAGTATAGTGGCAAGAATAAAGTGGACAGAGAATAGTGGAAAGACTAACGTGGACAGACTATAGTGGAAAGACTAAAGTGGAAAGACTAAAGTAGAAATACTAAAGTGGACAAAGAATAGTGGAAAGACTAAGTGGACAGACTATACTGGAAAGACTAAAGTGGACAGACAAAATGGAAAGACT
>JAUPMV010000140.1:0-100386 GCA_030848855.1 Branchinecta sandiegonensis | reverse complement strand
CCACTGCAGTCTTTCCACTACAGTCTTTCCAGTATAGTCTGTCCACTTTAGTCTTTCCACTTTAGTCTTTCCACTTTATTCGGTCCACTACATTCTTTCCACTATAGTCTTTCCACTTTAGTCTTTCCACTATTCTCTGTCCACTTTAGTCTTTCCACTAATCTCTGTCCACTTTAGTGTTTCCACTATAGACTCCACTTTATTCTGTCCACTACAGTCTTTCCACTATAGTCTTTCCACTATAGTCGTTCCACTTTAGTCGGTCCACTTTAGTCTTTCCATTTTAGTCTGTCCACTTTAGTCTTTCCACTATAGTCTGTCCATTTTAGTCTTTCCACTATTCTCCACTTTAGTCTTTCCACTTTAGTCTTTCCACTATAGTCTCCACTTTATTCTGTCCACTACAGTCTTTCCTCTATAGTCTTTCCACTATAGTCTGTCCACTTTAGTCTTTCCACTTTAGTCTGTCCACTTTAGTCTTTCCACTATAGTCTGTCCACTTTAGTCTTTCCACTTTAGTCTTTCCACTTTATTCTGTCCACTGCAGTGTGTACACTTTAGTCTGTCCACTGAGTCTTTCCACTTCAGTCTTTCCACTATAGTCTGTCCACTTTAGTCTTTCCGTCCTAGTCTTTTCGCTTTAGTCTGTCCACTATAGTCTGTCCACTTTAGTCTTTCCACTTTAGTCTTTCCACTTTATTCTGTCCACTTCAGTGTGTACACTTTAGTCTTTCCACTTAGTCTTTCCACTTCAGTCTTTCCACTATAGTCTGTCCACTTTAGTCTTTCCACTATAGTCTCCACTTTATTCTGTCCACTATAGTCTTTCTCTCCACTTTATTCTGTCCACTACAGTCTTTCCACTATAGTCTTTCCACTTTAGTCTTTCTACTTTATTCTGTCAACTTCAGTGTGTACACTTTAGTCTGTCCACTGAGTCTTTCCACTTCAGTCTTTCCACTTTCAGTCTTTCCACTTCAGTCTTTCCACTTTATTCTGTCCACTACAGTCTTTCCACTATAGTCTGTCCACTTTAGTCTTTTCACTTTATTCTGCCCACTATAGTCTCCACTTTATTCTGTCCACTACAGTCTTTCCACTATAGTCTTTCCACTATAGTCTGTCCACTTTAGTCTTTCCACTTTAGTTTTTCCACTTTAGTCTTTCCACTATAGTCTTTCCACTATAGTCTGTCCACTTTAGTCTTTCCACTTTCGTTTTTCCACTTTAGTTTTTCCACTATAGTCTGTCCACTTTAGTCTTTCCACTTTATTCTGTCCACTGCAGTCTTTCCACTACAGTCTTTCCAGTATAGTCTGTCCACTTTAGTCTTTCCACTTTAGTCTTTCCACTTTATTCGGTCCACTACATTCTTTCCACTATAGTCTTTCCACTTTAGTCTTTCCACTATTCTCTGTCCACTTTAGTCTTTCCACTAATCTCTGTCCACTTTAGTGTTTCCACTATAGACTCCACTTTATTCTGTCCACTACAGTCTTTCCACTATAGTCTTTCCACTATAGTCGTTCCACTTTAGTCGGTCCACTTTAGTCTTTCCATTTTAGTCTGTCCACTTTAGTCTTTCCACTATAGTCTGTCCATTTTAGTCTTTCCACTATTCTCCACTTTAGTCTTTCCACTATAGTCTGTCCAATTTAGTCTTTCCACTTTAGTCTTTTCACTTTATTCTGCCCACTATAGTCTCCACTTTATTCTGTCCACTACAGTCTTTCCACTATAGTCTTTCCACTATAGTCTGTCCACTTTAGTCTTTCCACTTTAGTTTTTCCACTTTAGTCTTTCCACTATAGTCTTTCCACTATAGTCTGTCCACTTTAGTCTTTCCACTTTCGTTTTTCCACTTTAGTTTTTCCACTATAGTCTGTCCACTTTAGTCTTTCCACTTTATTCTGTCCACTGCAGTCTTTCCACTACAGTCTTTCCAGTATAGTCTGTCCACTTTAGTCTTTCCACTTTAGTCTTTCCACTTTATTCGGTCCACTACATTCTTTCCACTATAGTCTTTCCACTTTAGTCTTTCCACTATTCTCTGTCCACTTTAGTCTTTCCACTAATCTCTGTCCACTTTAGTGTTTCCACTATAGACTCCACTTTATTCTGTCCACTACAGTCTTTTCACTATAGTCTTTCCACTATAGTCGTTCCACTTTAGTCGGTCCACTTTAGTCTTTCCATTTTAGTCTGTCCACTTTAGTCTTTCCACTATAGTCTGTCCATTTTAGTCTTTCCACTATTCTCCACTTTAGTCTTTCCACTTTAGTCTTTCCACTATAGTCTCCACTTTATTCTGTCCACTACAGTCTTTCCTCTATAGTCTTTCCACTATAGTCTGTCCACTTTAGTCTTTCCACTTTAGTCTGTCCACTTTAGTCTTTTCACTATAGTCTGTCCACTTTAGTCTTTCCACTTTAGTCTTTCCACTTTATTCTGTCCACTGCAGTGTGTACACTTTAGTCTGTCCACTGAGTCTTTCCACTTCAGTCTTTCCACTATAGTCTGTCCACTTTAGTCTTTCCGTCCTAGTCTTTTCGCTTTAGTCTGTCCACTATAGTCTGTCCACTTTAGTCTTTCCACTTTAGTCTTTCCACTTTATTCTGTCCACTTCAGTGTGTACACTTTAGTCTTTCCACTGAGTCTTTCCACTTCAGTCTTTCCACTATAGTCTGTCCACTTTAGTCTTTCCACTATAGTCTCCACTTTATTCTGTCCACTATAGTCTTTCCACTATAGTCTTTCCACTGTAGTCTGTCCACTTTAGTCCTTCCACTTTTCTCTGTACACTTTAGTCTTTCCACTATAGTCTCCACTTCATTCTGTCCATTACAGTCTTTCCACTATAGTCTTTCCACTATAGTCTGTCCACTTTAGTCTTTCAACTTTAATCTTTCCACGTTAGTCTGTCCACTTTAGTCTCCACTTTATTCTGTCCACTACAGTCTTTCCACTTTAGTCTTCCCACTTTAGTCTTTCCACTATTCTCTGTCCACTACAGTCTTTCCACTTTAGTCTGTCCACTTTAGTCTTTCCACTATTCTCTGTCCACTTTAGTCTTTCCACTATAGTCTCCACTTTATTCTGTCCACTACAGTCTTTCCACTATAGTCTTTCCACTATAGTCTGTCCAGTTTAGTCTTTCCACTTTAGTCTTTCCACTTTATTTTGTCCACTATAGTCTCCACTTTATTCTGTCCACTACAGTCTTTCCACTTTAGTCTTTCGACTATAGTCTCCACTTTATTCTGTCCACTACAGTCTTTCGACTATAGTCTTTCCACTATAGTCTGTCCACTTTAGTCTTTCCACTACAGTCTTTCCACTATAGTCTTTCCACTATAGTCTGTCCACTTTAGTCTTTCCACTATTCTCTTTCCACTTTAGTCTTTCCACTATACTCTCCACTTTATTGTGTCGATTACAGTCTTTCCACTATAGTCTTTCCACTATAGTCTGTCCACTTTAGTCTTTCCACTTTAGTCTTTCCACTTTAGTCCGTCCACTTTAGTCTTTCCACTATAGTCTGTCCACTTTAGTCTTTCCACTATTCTCTGTCCACTTTAGTCTTTCCACTTTAGTCTTTCCACTATAGTCTCCTCTTTATTCTGTCCACTACAGTCTTTCCAATATAGTCTTTCCAATATAGTCTGTCCACTTTAATCTTTCCACTATAGTCTGTCCACTTTACTCTTTCCACTTTAGTCTTTCCGCTTTAGTCTGTCCAGTTAGTCTTTCAACTATAGTCTTTCCACTATAGTCAGTCAACCTTAGTCTTTCCACTTTAGTCTTTCCACTTTAGTCTGTCCACTTTAGTCTTTCCACTATAGTCTTTCCACTATAGTCTCCACTTTATTCTATCCACTACAGTCTTTCCAATTTAGTCTTTCCACTATTCTCTGTCCACTTTAGTCTTTCCACTATAGTCTCCACTTTATTCTGTCCACTACAGTCTTTCCACTATAGTCTTTCCACTTTAGTCTTTCTACTTTATTCTGTCAACTTCAGTGTGTACACTTTAGTCTGTCCACTGAGTCTTTCCACTTCAGTCTTTCCACTTTATTCTGTCCACTACAGTCTTTCCACTATAGTCTTTCCACTTTAGTCTTTTCACTTTATTCTGCCCACTATAGTCTCCACTTTATTCTGTCCACTACAGTCTTTCCACTATAGTCTTTCCACTATAGTCTGTCCACTTTAGTCTTTCCACTTTAGTTTTTCCACTTTAGTCTTTCCACTATAGTCTTTCCACTATAGTCTGTCCACTTTAGTCTTTCCACTTTCGTTTTTCCACTTTAGTTTTTCCACTATAGTCTGTCCACTTTAGTCTTTCCACTTTATTCTGTCCACTGCAGTCTTTCCACTACAGTCTTTCCAGTATAGTCTGTCCACTTTAGTCTTTCCACTTTAGTCTTTCCACTTTATTCGGTCCACTACATTCTTTCCACTATAGTCTTTCCACTTTAGTCTTTCCACTATTCTCTGTCCACTTTAGTCTTTCCACTAATCTCTGTCCACTTTAGTGTTTCCACTATAGACTCCACTTTATTCTGTCCACTACAGTCTTTCCACTATAGTCTTTCCACTATAGTCGTTCCACTTTAGTCGGTCCACTTTAGTCTTTCCATTTTAGTCTGTCCACTTTAGTCTTTCCACTATAGTCTGTCCATTTTAGTCTTTCCACTATTCTCCACTTTAGTCTTTCCACTTTAGTCTTTCCACTATAGTCTCCACTTTATTCTGTCCACTACAGTCTTTCCTCTATAGTCTTTCCACTATAGTCTGTCCACTTTAGTCTTTCCACTTTAGTCTGTCCACTTTAGTCTTTCCACTATAGTCTGTCCACTTTAGTCTTTCCACTTTAGTCTTTCCACTTTATTCTGTCCACTGCAGTGTGTACACTTTAGTCTGTCCACTGAGTCTTTCCACTTCAGTCTTTCCACTATAGTCTGTCCACTTTAGTCTTTCCGTCCTAGTCTTTTCGCTTTAGTCTGTCCACTATAGTCTGTCCACTTTAGTCTTTCCACTTTAGTCTTTCCACTTTATTCTGTCCACTTCAGTGTGTACACTTTAGTCTTTCCACTGAGTCTTTCCACTTCAGTCTTTCCACTATAGTCTGTCCACTTTAGTCTTTCCACTATAGTCTCCACTTTATTCTGTCCACTATAGTCTTTCCACTATAGTCTTTCCACTGTAGTCTGTCCACTTTAGTCCTTCCACTTTTCTCTGTACACTTTAGTCTTTCCACTATAGTCTCCACTTTATTCTGTCCATTACAGTCTTTCCACTATAGTCTTTCCACTATAGTCTGTCCACTTTAGTCTTTCAACTTTAATCTTTCCACGTTAGTCTGTCCACTTTAGTCTCCACTTTATTCTGTCCACTACAGTCTTTCCACTATAGTCTTTCCACTATAGTCTGTCCACTTTAGTCTTTCAACTTTAATCTTTCCACGTTAGTCTGTCCACTTTAGTCTTTCCACTTTGGTCTTTCCACTTTATTCTGTCCACTTCAGTGTGTACACTTTAGTATGTCCACTGAGTCTTTCCACTTCAGTCTTTCCACTATAGTCTGTCCACTTTAGTCTTTCTACTTTAGTCTTTCCACTATAGTCTCCACATTATTCTGTCCACTACAGTCTTTCCACTATAGTCTTTCCACTATCGTCTGTCCACTTTAGTCTTTCCACTATTCTCTGTCCACTTTAGTCTTTCCACTATACTCTCCACTTTATTCTGTCCACTAAAGTCTTTCCGCTATAGTCTTTCCACTATAGTCTGTCCACTTTAGTCTTTCCACTTTAGTCTTTCCACTTTAGTCTGTCCACTTTAGTCTTTCCACTTTATTCTGTCCACTACAGTCTTTCCACTATAGTCTTTCCACTATAGTCTGTCCACTTTCGTCTTTCCACTATTCTCTTTCCACTTTAGTCTTTCCACTATACTCTCCACTTTATTGTGTCGATTACAGTCTTTCCACTATAGTCTTTCCACTATAGTCTGTCCACTTTAGTCTTTCCACTTTAGTCTTTCCACTTTAGTCCGTCCACTTTAGTCTTTCCACTATAGTCTGTCCACTTTAGTCTTTCCACTATTCTCTGTCCACTTTAGTCTTTCCACTTTAGTCTTTCCACTATAGTCTCCACTTTATTCTGTCCACTACAGTCTTTCCAACATAGTCTTTCCACTATAGTCTGTCCACTTTAGTCTTTCCACTTTAATCTTTCCCCTTTAGTCTGTCCACTTTAGTCTTTCCACTTTAGTCTTTCCACTTTAGTTTTTCCAATTAGTCTTTCCACTATAGTCTGTCCACTTTATTCTTTCCACTATTCTCTGTCCACTTTAGTCTTTCCACTATAGTCTCCACTTTATTCTGTCCACTAAAGTCTTTCCACAATAGACTTTCCACTATAGTCTATCCACTTTAGTCTTTCCACTTTAGTCTTCCCACTTTAGTCTTTCCACTATTCTCTGTCCACTACAGTCTTTCCACTTTAGTCTGTCCACTTTAGTCTTTCCACTATTCTCTGTCCACTTTAGTCTTTCCACTATAGTCTCCACTTTATTCTGTCCACTACAGTCTTTCCACTATAGTCTTTCCACTATAGTCTGTCCACTTTAGTCTTTCCACTTTAGTCTTTCCACTTTATTTTGTCCACTATAGTCTCCACTTTATTCTGTCCACTACAGTCTTTCCACTTTAGTCTTTCCACTATAGTCTCCACTTTATTCTGTCCACTACAGTCTTTCCATTATAGTCTGTCCACTTTAGTCTTTCCACTTTATTCTGTCCACTACAGTCTTTCCACTATAGTCTTTCCACTATAGTCTGTCCACTTTAGTCTTTCCACTATTCTCTTTCCACTTTAGTCTTTCCACTATACTCTCCACTTTATTGTGTTGATTACAGTCTTTCCACTATAGTCTTTCCACTATAGTCTGTCCACTTTAGTCTTTCCACTTTAGTCTTTCCACTTTAGTCCGTCCACTTTAGTCTTTCCACTATAGTCTGTCCACTTTAGTCTTTCCACTATTCTCTGTCCACTTTAGTCTTTCCACTTTAGTCTTACCACTATAGTCTCCACTTTATTCTGTCCACTACAGTCTTTCCAATATAGTCTTTCCAATATAGTCTGTCCACTTTAATCTTTCCACTATAGTCTGTCCACTTTACTCTTTCCACTTTAGTCTTTCCGCTTTAGTCTGTCCAGTTAGTCTTTCAACTATAGTCTTTCCACTATAGTCAGTCAACCTTAGTCTTTCCACTTTAGTCTTTCCACTTTAGTCTGTCCACTTTAGTCTTTCCACTATAGTCTTTCCACTATAGTCTCCACTTTATTCTATCCACTACAGTCTTTCCAATTTAGTCTTTCCACTATTCTCTGTCCACTTTAGTCTTTCCACTATAGTCTCCACTTTATTCTGTCCACTAAAGTCTTTCCACTATAGTCTTTCCACTTTAGTCTTTCTACTTTATTCTGTCAACTTCAGTGTGTACACTTTAGTCTGTCCACTGAGTCTTTCCACTTCAGTCTTTCCACTATAGTCTGTCCACTTTAGTCTTTCCACTATAGTCTGTCCAATTTAGTCTTTCCACTTTAGTCTTTTCACTTTATTCTGCCCACTATAGTCTCCACTTTATTCTGTCCACTACAGTCTTTCCACTATAGTCTTTCCACTATAGTCTGTCCACTTTAGTCTTTCCACTTTAGTTTTTCCACTTTAGTCTTTCCACTATAGTCTTTCCACTATAGTCTGTCCACTTTAGTCTTTCCACTTTCGTTTTTCCACTTTAGTTTTTCCACTATAGTCTGTCCACTTTAGTCTTTCCACTTTATTCTGTCCACTGCAGTCTTTCCACTACAGTCTTTCCAGTATAGTCTGTCCACTTTAGTCTTTCCACTTTAGTCTTTCCACTTTATTCGGTCCACTACATTCTTTCCACTATAGTCTTTCCACTTTAGTCTTTCCACTATTCTCTGTCCACTTTAGTCTTTCCACTAATCTCTGTCCACTTTAGTGTTTCCACTATAGACTCCACTTTATTCTGTCCACTACAGTCTTTCCACTATAGTCTTTCCACTATAGTCGTTCCACTTTAGTCGGTCCACTTTAGTCTTTCCATTTTAGTCTGTCCACTTTAGTCTTTCCACTATAGTCTGTCCATTTTAGTCTTTCCACTATTCTCCACTTTAGTCTTTCCACTTTAGTCTTTCCACTATAGTCTCCACTTTATTCTGTCCACTACAGTCTTTCCTCTATAGTCTTTCCACTATAGTCTGTCCACTTTAGTCTTTCCACTTTAGTCTGTCCACTTTAGTCTTTCCACTATAGTCTGTCCACTTTAGTCTTTCCACTTTAGTCTTTCCACTTTATTCTGTCCACTGCAGTGTGTACACTTTAGTCTGTCCACTGAGTCTTTCCACTTCAGTCTTTCCACTATAGTCTGTCCACTTTAGTCTTTCCGTCCTAGTCTTTTCGCTTTAGTCTGTCCACTATAGTCTGTCCACTTTAGTCTTTCCACTTTAGTCTTTCCACTTTATTCTGTCCACTTCAGTGTGTACACTTTAGTCTTTCCACTGAGTCTTTCCACTTCAGTCTTTCCACTATAGTCTGTCCACTTTAGTCTTTCCACTATAGTCTCCACTTTATTCTGTCCACTATAGTCTTTCCACTATAGTCTTTCCACTTTAGTCTTTCCACTTTAGTCTGTCCACTTTAGTCTTTCCACTTTATTCTGTCCACTACAGTCTTTCCACTATAGTCTTTCCACTATAGTCTGTCCACTTTCGTCTTTCCACTATTCTCTTTCCACTTTAGTCTTTCCACTATACTCTCCACTTTATTGTGTCGATTACAGTCTTTCCACTATAGTCTTTCCACTATAGTCTGTCCACTTTAGTCTTTCCACTTTAGTCTTTCCACTTTAGTCCGTCCACTTTAGTATTTCCACTATAGTCTGTCCACTTTAGTCTTTCCACTATTCTCTGTCCACTTTAGTCTTTCCACTATAGTCTCCACTTTATTCTGTCCACTACAGTCTTTCCAACATAGTCTTTCCACTATAGTCTGTCCACTTTAGTCTTTCCACTTTAATCTTTCCCCTTTAGTCTGTCCACTTTAGTCTTTCCACTTTAGTCTTTCCACTTTAGTTTTTCCAATTAGTCTTTCCACTATAGTCTGTCCACTTTATTCTTTCCACTATTCTCTGTCCACTTTAGTCTTTCCACTATAGTCTCCACTTTATTCTGTCCACTAAAGTCTTTCCACAATAGACTTTCCACTATAGTCTATCCACTTTAGTCTTTCCACTTTAGTCTTCCCACTTTAGTCTTTCCACTATTCTCTGTCCACTACAGTCTTTCCACTTTAGTCTGTCCACTTTAGTCTTTCCACTATTCTCTGTCCACTTTAGTCTTTCCACTATAGTCTCCACTTTATTCTGTCCACTACAGTCTTTCCACTATAGTCTTTCCACTATAGTCTGTCCACTTTAGTCTTTCCACTTTAGTCTTTCCACTTTATTTTGTCCACTATAGTCTCCACTTTATTCTGTCCACTACAGTCTTTCCACTTTAGTCTTTCCACTATAGTCTCCACTTTATTCTGTCCACTACAGTCTTTCCATTATAGTCTGTCCACTTTAGTCTTTCCACTTTATTCTGTCCACTACAGTCTTTCCACTATAGTCTTTCCACTATAGTCTGTCCACTTTAGTCTTTCCACTATTCTCTTTCCACTTTAGTCTTTCCACTATACTCTCCACTTTATTGTGTTGATTACAGTCTTTCCACTATAGTCTTTCCACTATAGTCTGTCCACTTTAGTCTTTCCACTTTAGTCTTTCCACTTTAGTCCGTCCACTTTAGTCTTTCCACTATAGTCTGTCCACTTTAGTCTTTCCACTATTCTCTGTCCACTTTAGTCTTTCCACTTTAGTCTTTCCACTATAGTCTCCACTTTATTCTGTCCACTACAGTCTTTCCAATATAGTCTTTCCAATATAGTCTGTCCACTTTAATCTTTCCACTATAGTCTGTCCACTTTACTCTTTCCACTTTAGTCTTTCCGCTTTAGTCTGTCCAGTTAGTCTTTCAACTATAGTCTTTCCACTATAGTCAGTCAACCTTAGTCTTTCCACTTTAGTCTTTCCACTTTAGTCTGTCCACTTTAGTCTTTCCACTATAGTCTTTCCACTATAGTCTCCACTTTATTCTATCCACTACAGTCTTTCCAATTTAGTCTTTCCACTATTCTCTGTCCACTTTAGTCTTTCCACTATAGTCTCCACTTTATTCTGTCCACTAAAGTCTTTCCACTATAGTCTTTCCACTTTAGTCTTTCTACTTTATTCTGTCAACTTCAGTGTGTACACTTTAGTCTGTCCACTGAGTCTTTCCACTTCAGTCTTTCCACTATAGTCTGTCCACTTTAGTCTTTCCACTATAGTCTGTCCAATTTAGTCTTTCCACTTTAGTCTTTTCACTTTATTCTGCCCACTATAGTCTCCACTTTATTCTGTCCACTACAGTCTTTCCACTATAGTCTTTCCACTATAGTCTGTCCACTTTAGTCTTTCCACTTTAGTTTTTCCACTTTAGTCTTTCCACTATAGTCTTTCCACTATAGTCTGTCCACTTTAGTCTTTCCACTTTCGTTTTTCCACTTTAGTTTTTCCACTATAGTCTGTCCACTTTAGTCTTTCCACTTTATTCTGTCCACTGCAGTCTTTCCACTACAGTCTTTCCAGTATAGTCTGTCCACTTTAGTCTTTCCACTTTAGTCTTTCCACTTTATTCGGTCCACTACATTCTTTCCACTATAGTCTTTCCACTTTAGTCTTTCCACTATTCTCTGTCCACTTTAGTCTTTCCACTAATCTCTGTCCACTTTAGTGTTTCCACTATAGACTCCACTTTATTCTGTCCACTACAGTCTTTCCACTATAGTCTTTCCACTATAGTCGTTCCACTTTAGTCGGTCCACTTTAGTCTTTCCATTTTAGTCTGTCCACTTTAGTCTTTCCACTATAGTCTGTCCATTTTAGTCTTTCCACTATTCTCCACTTTAGTCTTTCCACTTTAGTCTTTCCACTATAGTCTCCACTTTATTCTGTCCACTACAGTCTTTCCTCTATAGTCTTTCCACTATAGTCTGTCCACTTTAGTCTTTCCACTTTAGTCTGTCCACTTTAGTCTTTCCACTATAGTCTGTCCACTTTAGTCTTTCCACTTTAGTCTTTCCACTTTATTCTGTCCACTGCAGTGTGTACACTTTAGTCTGTCCACTGAGTCTTTCCACTTCAGTCTTTCCACTATAGTCTGTCCACTTTAGTCTTTCCGTCCTAGTCTTTTCGCTTTAGTCTGTCCACTATAGTCTGTCCACTTTAGTCTTTCCACTTTAGTCTTTCCACTTTATTCTGTCCACTTCAGTGTGTACACTTTAGTCTTTCCACTGAGTCTTTCCACTTCAGTCTTTCCACTATAGTCTGTCCACTTTAGTCTTTCCACTATAGTCTCCACTTTATTCTGTCCACTATAGTCTTTCCACTATAGTCTTTCCACTGTAGTCTGTCCACTTTAGTCCTTCCACTTTTCTCTGTACACTTTAGTCTTTCCACTATAGTCTCCACTTTATTCTGTCCATTACAGTCTTTCCACTATAGTCTTTCCACTATAGTCTGTCCACTTTAGTCTTTCCACTTTAGTTTTTCCAGTTTAGTCTGTCCACTTCAGTCTTTCCACTATAGTCTGTCCACTTTAGTCTTTCCAGTTTAGTCTTTCCACTATAGTCTCCACTTTATTCTGTCCACTACAGTCTTTCCACTATAGTCTTTCCACTATAGTCTGTCCACTTTAGTCTCCACTTTATTCTGTCCACTACAGTCTTTCCACTATAGTCTTTCCACTATAGTCTGTCCACTTTAGTCTTTCAACTTTAATCTTTCCACGTTAGTCTGTCCACTTTAGTCTTTCCACTTTGGTCTTTCCACTTTATTCTGTCCACTTCAGTGTGTACACTTTAGTATGTCTACTGAGTCTTTCCACTTCAGTCTTTCCACTATAGTCTGTCCACTTTAGTCTTTCTACTTTAGTCTTTCCACTATAGTCTCCACATTATTCTGTCCACTACAGTCTTTCCACTATAGTCTTTCCACTATCGTCTGTCCACTTTAGTCTTTCCACTATTCTCTGTCCACTTTAGTCTTTCCACTATACTCTCCACTTTATTCTGTCCACTAAAGTCTTTCCACTATAGTCTTTCCACTATAGTCTGTCCACTTTAGTCTTTCCACTTTAGTCTTTCCACTTTAGTCTGTCCACTTTAGTCTTTCCACTATGGTCTGTCCACTTTAGTCTTTCCACTATTCTCTGTCCACTTTAGTCTTTCCACTTTAGTCTTTCCACTATAGTCTCCACTTTATTCTGTCCACTACAGTCTTTCCACTATAGTCTTTCCAAAATTGTCTTTCCACTTTAGTCTTTCCACTTTAATCTTTCCACTTTAGTCTGTCCACTTTAGTCTTTCCACTATAGTCTGTCAACTTTAGTCTTTCCACTTTATCCTGTCCATTTCAGTGTGTACACTTTAATCTGTCCACTGAGTCTTTCCACTTCAGTCTTTCCACTATAGTCTGTCCACTTTAATCTTTCCACTTTAGTCTTTCCACTATAGCCTTCACTTTATTCTGTCCACTACAGTCTTTCCACTTTCGTCTTTCCACTATTCTCTGTCCACTTTAGTCTTTCCACTATAGTCTGCACTTTATTCTGTCCACTACAGTCTTTCACTTTAGTCTTTCCACTATTCTCTGTCCACTTTAGTCTTTCCGCTTTAGTCTTTCCACTATAGTCTTCACTTTATTCTGTCCACTTCAGTGTGTACACTTTAGTCTGTTCACTGAGTCTTTCCACTTCAGTCTTTCCACTATAGTCTGTCCACTTTAGTCTTTCCACTTTAGTCTGTCCACTACAGTCTTTCCACTTTAGTCTTTCCAATACTCTCTGTCCACTTTAGTCTTTCCACTTTAGTCTTTCCACTATAGTCTCCACTTTATTCTGCTCACTATAGTCTTTCCACTATAGTCTTTCCACTATAGTCTGTCCACTTTAGTCTTTCCACTATTCTCTGTCCACTTTAGTCTTTCCACTATAGTCTCCACTTTATTCTGGCAAACTACAGTCTTTCCACTGTAGTGTTTCCAATATAGTCTGTCCACTTTAGTCTTTCCACTTTAGTTTTTCCACTTTAGTCTTTCCACTATAGTCTGTCCACTTTAGTCTTTCCACTATTCTCTGTCCACTTTAGTCTTTCCACTATAGCCTCCACTTTATTCTGTCCACTACAGTCTTTCCACTATAGTCTTTCCATTATAGTCTGTCCACTTTAGTCTTTCCACTTTAGTTTTTCCACTTTAGTCCGTCCACTTTAGACTTTCCACTATGGTCTATCCACTTTAGTCTTTCCACTTTAGTCTTTGCACTTTATTCTGTCCACTTCAGTGTGTACACTTTAGTCTGTCCACTGAGTCTTTCTACTTCAGTCTTTCCACTATAGTCTGTCCACTTTAGTCTTTCTACTTTAGTCTTTCCACTATAGTCTCCACTTTATTCTGTCCACTACAGTCTTTCCACTATAGTCTTTCCACTATAGTCTGTCCACTTCAGTCTTTCCACTATTCTCTGTCCACTTTAGTCTTTCCACTATACTCTCCACTTTATTCTGTCCACTACAGTCTTTCCACTATAATCTTTCCACTATAGTCTGTCCACTTTAGTCTTTCCACTTTAGTCTTTCCACTTTAGTCTGTCCACTTTAGTCTTTCCACTATAGTCTGTCCAATTTAGTCTTTCCACTATTCTATATCCACTTTAGTCTTTCCACTATAGTCTCCACTTTATTCTGTCCACTACAGTCTTTCCACTATAGTCTTTCCACTATAGTCTGTCCACTTTAGTCTTTCCACATTAATCTTTCAACTTTAGTCTGTCCACTTTAGTCTTTCCACTATAGTCTGTCCACTTTAGTCTTTCCACTTTAGTCTTTCCACTTTATTCTGTCCACTTCAGTGTGTACACTTTAGTCTGTCCACTGAGTCTTTCCACTTCAGTCTTTCCACTATAGTCTGTCCACTTTAGTCTTTCCACTTTAGTCTTTCCACTATAGTCTCACTTTATTCTGTCCACTACAGTCTTTCCACTTTCGTCTTTCCACTATTCTCTGTCCACTTTAGTCTTTCCACTATAGTCTCCACTTTATTCTGTCCACTACAGTCTTTCCACAATAGTCTTTCCACTTTAGTCTTTCCACTATTCTCTATCCACTTTAGTCTTTCCACTTTATTCTTTCCACTACAGTCTCCTCTTTATTCTGTCCACTACAGTCTTTCCACTATAGTCTTTCCACCATCGTCAGTCCACTTCAGTCTTTCCACTTTAGTCTTTCCACTAGAGTCTCCACTTTATTCTGTCCACTACAGTCTTTCCACTTTAGTCTTTCCACTATTCTCTGTCCACTTTAGTCTTTCCACTTTAGTCTTTCCACTATAGTCTTCACTTTATTCTGTCCACTTCAGTGTGTACACTTTAGTCTGTTTACTGAGTCTTTCCACTTCAGTCTTTCCACTATAGTCTGTCCACTTTAGTTTTTCCACTTTAGTATTTCCACTATAGTCTCCACTTCATTCTGTCCACTACAGTCTGTCCACTTTAGTCTTTCCAATATTCTCTGTCCACTTTAGTCTTTCCACTTTAGTCTTTCCACTATAGTCTCCACTTTATTCTGCTCACTACAGTCTTTCCACTATAGTCTTTCCACTATAGTCTGTCCACTTTAGTCTTTCCACTATTATCTGTCCACTTTAGTCTTTCCACTATAGTCTCCACTTTATTCTGTCCACTACAGTCTTTCCACTATAGTCTTTCCAATATAGTCTGTCCACTTTAGTCTTTCCACTTTAGTTTTTCCACTTTATTCTTTCCACTATAGTCTGTCCAATTTAGTCTTTCCACTATTCTATATCCACTTTAGTCTTTCCACTATAGTCTCCACTTTATTCTGTCCACTACAGTCTTTCCACTATAGTCTTTCCACTATAGTCTGTCCACTTTAGTCTTTCCACATTAATCTTTCAACTTTAGTCTGTCCACTTTAGTCTTTCCACTATAGTCTGTCCACTCTAGTCTTTCCACTTTAGTCTTTCCACTTTATTCTGTCCACTTCAGTGTGTACACTTTAGTCTGTCCACTGAGTCTTTCCACTTCAGTCTTTCCACTATAGTCTGTCCACTTTAGTCTTTCCACTTTAGTCTTTCCACTATAGTCTCACTTTATTCTGTCCACTACAGTCTTTCCACTTTCGTCTTTCCACTATTCTCTGTCCACTTTAGTCTTTCCACTATAGTCTCCACTTTATTCTGTCCACTACAGTCTTTCCACTATAGTCTTTCCACTTTAGTCTTTCCACTATTCTCTATCCACTTTAGTCTTTCCACTTTATTCTTTCCACTACAGTCTCCTCTTTATTCTGTCCACTACAGTCTTTCCACTTTAATCTTTCCCCTTTAGTCTGTCCACTTTAGTCTTTCCACTTTAGTCTTTCCACTTTAGTTTTTCCAATTAGTCTTTCCACTATAGTCTGTCCACTTTATTCTTTCCACTATTCTCTGTCCACTTTAGTCTTTCCACTACAGTCTCCACTTTATTCTGTCCACTAAAGTCTTTCCACAATAGACTTTCCACTATAGTCTATCCACTTTAGTCTTTCCACTTTAGTCTTCCCACTTTAGTCTTTCCACTATTCTCTGTCCACTACAGTCTTTCCACTTTAGTCTGTCCACTTTAGTCTTTCCACTATTCTCTGTCCACTTTAGTCTTTCCACTATAGTCTCCACTTTATTCTGTCCACTACAGTCTTTCCACTATAGTTTTTCCACTATAGTCTGTCCACTTTAGTCTTTCCACTTTAGTCTTTCCACTTTATTTTGTCCACTATAGTCTCCACTTTATTCTGTCCACTACAGTCTTTCCACTTTAGTCTTTCCACTATAGTCTCCACTTTATTCTGTCCACTACAGTCTTTCCACTATAGTCTGTCCACTTTAGTCTTTCCACTTTATTCTGTCCACTACAGTCTTTCCACTATAGTCTTTCCACTATAGTCTGTCCACTTTAGTCTTTCCACTATTCTCTTTCCACTTTAGTCTTTCCACTATACTCTCCACTTTATTGTGTCGATTACAGTCTTTCCACTATAGTCTTTCCACTATAGTCTGTCCACTTTAGTCTTTCCACTTTAGTCTTTCCACTTTAGTCCGTCCACTTTAGTCTTTCCACTATAGTCTGTCCACTTTAGTCTTTCCACTATTCTCTGTCCACTTTAGTCTTTCCACTTTAGTCTTTCCACTATAGTCTCCTCTTTATTCTGTCCACTACAGTCTTTCCAATATAGTCTTTCCAATATAGTCTGTCCACTTTAATCTTTCCACTATAGTCTGTCCACTTTACTCTTTCCACTTTAGTCTTTCCGCTTTAGTCTGTCCAGTTAGTCTTTCAACTATAGTCTTTCCACTATAGTCAGTCAACCTTAGTCTTTCCACTTTAGTCTTTCCACTTTAGTCTGTCCACTTTAGTCTTTCCACTATAGTCTTTCCACTATAGTCTCCACTTTATTCTATCCACTACAGTCTTTCCAATTTAGTCTTTCCACTATTCTCTGTCCACTTTAGTCTTTCCACTATAGTCTCCACTTTATTCTGTCCACTACAGTCTTTCCACTATAGTCTTTCCACTTTAGTCTTTCTACTTTATTCTGTCAACTTCAGTGTGTACACTTTAGTCTGTCCACTGAGTCTTTCCACTTCAGTCTTTCCACTATAGTCTGTCCACTTTAGTCTTTCCACTATAGTCTGTCCAATTTAGTCTTTCCACTTTAGTCTTTTCACTTTATTCTGCCCACTATAGTCTCCACTTTATTCTGTCCAGTACAGTCTTTCCACTATAGTCTTTCCACTATAGTCTGTCCACTTTAGTCTTTCCACTTTAGTTTTTCCACTTTAGTCTTTCCACTATAGTCTTTCCACTATAGTCTGTCCACTTTAGTCTTTCCACTTTCGTTTTTCCACTTTAGTTTTTCCACTATAGTCTGTCCACTTTAGTCTTTCCACTTTATTCTGTCCACTGCAGTCTTTCCACTACAGTCTTTCCAGTATAGTCTGTCCACTTTAGTCTTTCCACTTTAGTCTTTCCACTTTATTCGGTCCACTACATTCTTTCCACTATAGTCTTTCCACTTTAGTCTTTCCACTATTCTCTGTCCACTTTAGTCTTTCCACTAATCTCTGTCCACTTTAGTGTTTCCACTATAGACTCCACTTTATTCTGTCCACTACAGTCTTTCCACTATAGTCTTTCCACTATAGTCGTTCCACTTTAGTCGGTCCACTTTAGTCTTTCCATTTTAGTCTGTCCACTTTAGTCTTTCCACTATAGTCTGTCCATTTTAGTCTTTCCACTATTCTCCACTTTAGTCTTTCCACTTTAGTCTTTCCACTATAGTCTCCACTTTATTCTGTCCACTACAGTCTTTCCTCTATAGTCTTTCCACTATAGTCTGTCCACTTTAGTCTTTCCACTTTAGTCTGTCCACTTTAGTCTTTCCACTATAGTCTGTCCACTTTAGTCTTTCCACTTTAGTCTTTCCACTTTATTCTGTCCACTGCAGTGTGTACACTTTAGTCTGTCCACTGAGTCTTTCCACTTCAGTCTTTCCACTATAGTCTGTCCACTTTAGTCTTTCCGTCCTAGTCTTTTCGCTTTAGTCTGTCCACTATAGTCTGTCGACTTTAGTCTTTCCACTTTAGTCTTTCCACTTTATTCTGTCCACTTCAGTGTGTACACTTTAGTCTTTCCACTGAGTCTTTCCACTTCAGTCTTTCCACTATAGTCTGTCCACTTTAGTCTTTCCACTATAGTCTCCACTTTATTCTGTCCACTATAGTCTTTCCACTATAGTCTTTCCACTGTAGTCTGTCCACTTTAGTCCTTCCACTTTTCTCTGTACACTTTAGTCTTTCCACTATAGTCTCCACTTTATTCTGTCCATTACAGTCTTTCCACTATAGTCTTTCCACTATAGTCTGTCCACTTTAGTCTTTCAACTTTAATCTTTCCACGTTAGTCTGTCCACTTTAGTCTCCACTTTATTCTGTCCACTACAGTCTTTCCACTATAGTCTTTCCACTATAGTCTGTCCACTTTAGTCTTTCAACTTTAATCTTTCCACGTTAGTCTGTCCACTTTAGTCTTTCCACTTTAGTCTTTCCACTATAGTCTCCACTTTATTCTGTCCACTACAGTCTTTCCACTATAGTCTTTCCAAAATTGTCTTTCCACTTTAGTCTTTCCACTTTAATCTTTCCACTTTAGTCTGTCCACTTTAGTCTTTCCACTATAGTCTGTCAACTTTAGTCTTTCCACTTTATCCTGTCCATTTCAGTGTGTACACTTTAATCTGTCCACTGAGTCTTTCCACTTCAGTCTTTCCACTATAGTCTGTCCACTTTAATCTTTCCACTTTAGTCTTTCCACTATAGCCTTCACTTTATTCTGTCCACTACAGTCTTTCCACTTTCGTCTTTCCACTATTCTCTGTCCACTTTAGTCTTTCCACTATAGTCTGCACTTTATTCTGTCCACTACAGTCTTTCACTTTAGTCTTTCCACTATTCTCTGTCCACTTTAGTCTTTCCGCTTTAGTCTTTCCACTATAGTCTTCACTTTATTCTGTCCACTTCAGTGTGTACACTTTAGTCTGTTCACTGAGTCTTTCCACTTCAGTCTTTCCACTATAGTCTGTCCACTTTAGTCTTTCCACTTTAGTCTTTCCACTATAGTCTCCACTTTAGTCTGTCCACTACAGTCTTTCCACTTTAGTCTTTCCAATACTCTCTGTCCACTTTAGTCTTTCCACTTTAGTCTTTCCACTATAGTCTCCACTTTATTCTGCTCACTATAGTCTTTCCACTATAGTCTTTCCACTATAGTCTGTCCACTTTAGTCTTTCCACTATTCTCTGTCCACTTTAGTCTTTCCACTATAGTCTCCACTTTATTCTGGCAAACTACAGTCTTTCCACTGTAGTGTTTCCAATATAGTCTGTCCACTTTAGTCTTTCCACTTTAGTTTTTCCACTTTAGTCTTTCCACTATAGTCTGTCCACTTTAGTCTTTCCACTATTCTCTGTCCACTTTAGTCTTTCCACTATAGCCTCCACTTTATTCTGTCCACTACAGTCTTTCCACTATAGTCTTTCCATTATAGTCTGTCCACTTTAGTCTTTCCACTTTAGTTTTTCCACTTTAGTCCGTCCACTTTAGACTTTCCACTATGGTCTATCCACTTTAGTCTTTCCACTTTAGTCTTTGCACTTTATTCTGTCCACTTCAGTGTGTACACTTTAGTCTGTCCACTGAGTCTTTCTACTTCAGTCTTTCCACTATAGTCTGTCCACTTTAGTCTTTCTACTTTAGTCTTTCCACTATAGTCTCCACTTTATTCTGTCCACTACAGTCTTTCCACTATAGTCTTTCCACTATAGTCTGTCCACTTCAGTCTTTCCACTATTCTCTGTCCACTTTAGTCTTTCCACTATACTCTCCACTTTATTCTGTCCACTACAGTCTTTCCACTATAATCTTTCCACTATAGTCTGTCCACTTTAGTCTTTCCACTTTAGTCTTTCCACTTTAGTCTGTCCACTTTAGTCTTTCCACTATAGTCTGTCCAATTTAGTCTTTCCACTATTCTATATCCACTTTAGTCTTTCCACTATAGTCTCCACTTTATTCTGTCCACTACAGTCTTTCCACTATAGTCTTTCCACTATAGTCTGTCCACTTTAGTCTTTCCACATTAATCTTTCAACTTTAGTCTGTCCACTTTAGTCTTTCCACTATAGTCTGTCCACTTTAGTCTTTCCACTTTAGTCTTTCCACTTTATTCTGTCCACTTCAGTGTGTACACTTTAGTCTGTCCACTGAGTCTTTCCACTTCAGTCTTTCCACTATAGTCTGTCCACTTTAGTCTTTCCACTTTAGTCTTTCCACTATAGTCTCACTTTATTCTGTCCACTACAGTCTTTCCACTTTCGTCTTTCCACTATTCTCTGTCCACTTTAGTCTTTCCACTATAGTCTCCACTTTATTCTGTCCACTACAGTCTTTCCACAATAGTCTTTCCACTTTAGTCTTTCCACTATTCTCTATCCACTTTAGTCTTTCCACTTTATTCTTTCCACTACAGTCTCCTCTTTATTCTGTCCACTACAGTCTTTCCACTATAGTCTTTCCACCATCGTCAGTCCACTTTAGTCTTTCCACTTTAGTCTTTCCACTAGAGTCTCCACTTTATTCTGTCCACTACAGTCTTTCCACTTTAGTCTTTCCACTATTCTCTGTCCACTTTAGTCTTTCCACTTTAGTCTTTCCACTATAGTCTTCACTTTATTCTGTCCACTTCAGTGTGTACACTTTAGTCTGTTTACTGAGTCTTTCCACTTCAGTCTTTCCACTATAGTCTGTCCACTTTAGTTTTTCCACTTTAGTATTTCCACTATAGTCTCCACTTCATTCTGTCCACTACAGTCTGTCCACTTTAGTCTTTCCAATATTCTCTGTCCACTTTAGTCTTTCCACTTTAGTCTTTCCACTATAGTCTCCACTTTATTCTGCTCACTACAGTCTTTCCACTATAGTCTTTCCACTATAGTCTGTCCACTTTAGTCTTTCCACTATTATCTGTCCACTTTAGTCTTTCCACTATAGTCTCCACTTTATTCTGTCCACTACAGTCTTTCCACTATAGTCTTTCCAATATAGTCTGTCCACTTTAGTCTTTCCACTTTAGTTTTTCCACTTTATTCTTTCCACTATAGTCTGTCCAATTTAGTCTTTCCACTATTCTATATCCACTTTAGTCTTTCCACTATAGTCTGTCCACTCTAGTCTTTCCACTTTAGTCTTTCCACTTTATTCTGTCCACTTCAGTGTGTACACTTTAGTCTGTCCACTGAGTCTTTCCACTTCAGTCTTTCCACTATAGTCTGTCCACTTTAGTCTTTCCACTTTAGTCTTTCCACTATAGTCTCACTTTATTCTGTCCACTACAGTCTTTCCACTTTCGTCTTTCCACTATTCTCTGTCCACTTTAGTCTTTCCACTATAGTCTCCACTTTATTCTGTCCACTACAGTCTTTCCACTATAGTCTTTCCACTTTAGTCTTTCCACTATTCTCTATCCACTTTAGTCTTTCCACTTTATTCTTTCCACTACAGTCTCCTCTTTATTCTGTCCACTACAGTCTTTCCACTTTAATCTTTCCCCTTTAGTCTGTCCACTTTAGTCTTTCCACTTTAGTCTTTCCACTTTAGTTTTTCCAATTAGTCTTTCCACTATAGTCTGTCCACTTTATTCTTTCCACTATTCTCTGTCCACTTTAGTCTTTCCACTACAGTCTCCACTTTATTCTGTCCACTAAAGTCTTTCCACAATAGACTTTCCACTATAGTCTATCCACTTTAGTCTTTCCACTTTAGTCTTCCCACTTTAGTCTTTCCACTATTCTCTGTCCACTACAGTCTTTCCACTTTAGTCTGTCCACTTTAGTCTTTCCACTATTCTCTGTCCACTTTAGTCTTTCCACTATAGTCTCCACTTTATTCTGTCCACTACAGTCTTTCCACTATAGTTTTTCCACTATAGTCTGTCCACTTTAGTCTTTCCACTTTAGTCTTTCCACTTTATTTTGTCCACTATAGTCTCCACTTTATTCTGTCCACTACAGTCTTTCCACTTTAGTCTTTCCACTATAGTCTCCACTTTATTCTGTCCACTACAGTCTTTCCACTATAGTCTGTCCACTTTAGTCTTTCCACTTTATTCTGTCCACTACAGTCTTTCCACTATAGTCTTTCCACTATAGTCTGTCCACTTTAGTCTTTCCACTATTCTCTTTCCACTTTAGTCTTTCCACTATACTCTCCACTTTATTGTGTCGATTACAGTCTTTCCACTATAGTCTTTCCACTATAGTCTGTCCACTTTAGTCTTTCCACTTTAGTCTTTCCACTTTAGTCCGTCCACTTTAGTCTTTCCACTATAGTCTGTCCACTTTAGTCTTTCCACTATTCTCTGTCCACTTTAGTCTTTCCACTTTAGTCTTTCCACTATAGTCTCCTCTTTATTCTGTCCACTACAGTCTTTCCAATATAGTCTTTCCAATATAGTCTGTCCACTTTAATCTTTCCACTATAGTCTGTCCACTTTACTCTTTCCACTTTAGTCTTTCCGCTTTAGTCTGTCCAGTTAGTCTTTCAACTATAGTCTTTCCACTATAGTCAGTCAACCTTAGTCTTTCCACTTTAGTCTTTCCACTTTAGTCTGTCCACTTTAGTCTTTCCACTATAGTCTTTCCACTATAGTCTCCACTTTATTCTATCCACTACAGTCTTTCCAATTTAGTCTTTCCACTATTCTCTGTCCACTTTAGTCTTTCCACTATAGTCTCCACTTTATTCTGTCCACTACAGTCTTTCCACTATAGTCTTTCCACTTTAGTCTTTCTACTTTATTCTGTCAACTTCAGTGTGTACACTTTAGTCTGTCCACTGAGTCTTTCCACTTCAGTCTTTCCACTATAGTCTGTCCACTTTAGTCTTTCCACTATAGTCTGTCCAATTTAGTCTTTCCACTTTAGTCTTTTCACTTTATTCTGCCCACTATAGTCTCCACTTTATTCTGTCCAGTACAGTCTTTCCACTATAGTCTTTCCACTATAGTCTGTCCACTTTAGTCTTTCCACTTTAGTTTTTCCACTTTAGTCTTTCCACTATAGTCTTTCCACTATAGTCTGTCCACTTTAGTCTTTCCACTTTCGTTTTTCCACTTTAGTTTTTCCACTATAGTCTGTCCACTTTAGTCTTTCCACTTTATTCTGTCCACTGCAGTCTTTCCACTACAGTCTTTCCAGTATAGTCTGTCCACTTTAGTCTTTCCACTTTAGTCTTTCCACTTTATTCGGTCCACTACATTCTTTCCACTATAGTCTTTCCACTTTAGTCTTTCCACTATTCTCTGTCCACTTTAGTCTTTCCACTAATCTCTGTCCACTTTAGTGTTTCCACTATAGACTCCACTTTATTCTGTCCACTACAGTCTTTCCACTATAGTCTTTCCACTATAGTCGTTCCACTTTAGTCGGTCCACTTTAGTCTTTCCATTTTAGTCTGTCCACTTTAGTCTTTCCACTATAGTCTGTCCATTTTAGTCTTTCCACTATTCTCCACTTTAGTCTTTCCACTTTAGTCTTTCCACTATAGTCTCCACTTTAGTCTTTCCACTTTAGTCTGTCCACTTTAGTCTTTCCACTATAGTCTGTCCACTTTAGTCTTTCCACTTTAGTCTTTCCACTTTATTCTGTCCACTGCAGTGTGTACACTTTAGTCTGTCCACTGAGTCTTTCCACTTCAGTCTTTCCACTATAGTCTGTCCACTTTAGTCTTTCCGTCCTAGTCTTTTCGCTTTAGTCTGTCCACTATAGTCTGTCCACTTTAGTCTTTCCACTTTAGTCTTTCCACTTTATTCTGTCCACTTCAGTGTGTACACTTTAGTCTTTCCACTGAGTCTTTCCACTTCAGTCTTTCCACTATAGTCTTTCCACTTCAGTCTTTCCACTATAGTCTGTCCACTTTAGTCTTTCCACTATAGTCTCCACTTTATTCTGTCCACTATAGTCTTTCCACTATAGTCTTTCCACTGTAGTCTGTCCACTTTAGTCCTTCCACTTTTCTCTGTACACTTTAGTCTTTCCACTATAGTCTCCACTTTATTCTGTCCATTACAGTCTTTCCACTATAGTCTTTCCACTATAGTCTGTCCACTTTAGTCTTTCAACTTTAATCTTTCCACGTTAGTCTGTCCACTTTAGTCTCCACTTTATTCTGTCCACTACAGTCTTTCCACTATAGTCTTTCCACTATAGTCTGTCCACTTTAGTCTTTCAACTTTAATCTTTCCACGTTAGTCTGTCCACTTTAGTCTTTCCACTTTGGTCTTTCCACTTTATTCTGTCCACTTCAGTGTGTACACTTTAGTATGTCCACTGAGTCTTTCCACTTCAGTCTTTCCACTATAGTCTGTCCACTTTAGTCTTTCTACTTTAGTCTTTCCACTATAGTCTCCACATTATTCTGTCCACTACAGTCTTTCCACTATAGTCTTTCCACTATCGTCTGTCCACTTTAGTCTTTCCACTATTCTCTGTCCACTTTAGTCTTTCCACTATACTCTCCACTTTATTCTGTCCACTAAAGTCTTTCCACTATAGTCTTTCCACTATAGTCTGTCCACTTTAGTCTTTCCACTTTAGTCTTTCCACTTTAGTCTGTCCACTTTAGTCTTTCCACTTTATTCTGTCCACTACAGTCTTTCCACTATAGTCTTTCCACTATAGTCTGTCCACTTTCGTCTTTCCACTATTCTCTTTCCACTTTAGTCTTTCCACTATACTCTCCACTTTATTGTGTCGATTACAGTCTTTCCACTATAGTCTTTCCACTATAGTCTGTCCACTTTAGTCTTTCCACTTTAGTCTTTCCACTTTAGTCCGTCCACTTTAGTCTTTCCACTATAGTCTGTCCACTTTAGTCTTTCCACTATTCTCTGTCCACTTTAGTCTTTCCACTTTAGTCTTTCCACTATAGTCTCCACTTTATTCTGTCCACTACAGTCTTTCCAACATAGTCTTTCCACTATAGTCTGTCCACTTTAGTCTTTCCACTTTAATCTTTCCCCTTTAGTCTGTCCACTTTAGTCTTTCCACTTTAGTCTTTCCACTTTAGTTTTTCCAATTAGTCTTTCCACTATAGTCTGTCCACTTTATTCTTTCCACTATTCTCTGTCCACTTTAGTCTTTCCACTATAGTCTCCACTTTATTCTGTCCACTAAAGTCTTTCCACAATAGACTTTCCACTATAGTCTATCCACTTTAGTCTTTCCACTTTAGTCTTCCCACTTTAGTCTTTCCACTATTCTCTGTCCACTACAGTCTTTCCACTTTAGTCTGTCCACTTTAGTCTTTCCACTATTCTCTGTCCACTTTAGTCTTTCCACTATAGTCTCCACTTTATTCTGTCCACTACAGTCTTTCCACTATAGTCTTTCCACTATAGTCTGTCCACTTTAGTCTTTCCACTTTAGTCTTTCCACTTTATTTTGTCCACTATAGTCTCCACTTTATTCTGTCCACTACAGTCTTTCCACTTTAGTCTTTCCACTATAGTCTCCACTTTATTCTGTCCACTACAGTCTTTCCATTATAGTCTGTCCACTTTAGTCTTTCCACTTTATTCTGTCCACTACAGTCTTTCCACTATAGTCTTTCCACTATAGTCTGTCCACTTTAGTCTTTCCACTATTCTCTTTCCACTTTAGTCTTTCCACTATACTCTCCACTTTTTTGTGTTGATTACAGTCTTTCCACTATAGTCTTTCCACTATAGTCTGTCCACTTTAGTCTTTCTACTTTAGTCTTTCCACTTTAGTCCGTCCACTTTAGTCTTTCCACTATAGTCTGTCCACTTTAGTCTTTCCACTATTCTCTGTCCACTTTAGTCTTTCCACTTTAGTCTTTCCACTATAGTCTCCACTTTATTCTGTCCACTACAGTCTTTCCAATATAGTCTTTCCAATATAGTCTGTCCACTTTAATCTTTCCACTATAGTCTGTCCACTTTACTCTTTCCACTTTAGTCTTTCCGCTTTAGTCTGTCCAGTTAGTCTTTCAACTATAGTCTTTCCACTATAGTCAGTCAACCTTAGTCTTTCCACTTTAGTCTTTCCACTTTAGTCTGTCCACTTTAGTCTTTCCACTATAGTCTTTCCACTATAGTCTCCACTTTATTCTATCCACTACAGTCTTTCCAATTTAGTCTTTCCACTATTCTCTGTCCACTTTAGTCTTTCCACTATAGTCTCCACTTTATTCTGTCCACTAAAGTCTTTCCACTATAGTCTTTCCACTTTAGTCTTTCTACTTTATTCTGTCAACTTCAGTGTGTACACTTTAGTCTGTCCACTGAGTCTTTCCACTTCAGTCTTTCCACTATAGTCTGTCCACTTTAGTCTTTCCACTATAGTCTGTCCAATTTAGTCTTTCCACTTTAGTCTTTTCACTTTATTCTGCCCACTATAGTCTCCACTTTATTCTGTCCACTACAGTCTTTCCACTATAGTCTTTCCACTATAGTCTGTCCACTTTAGTCTTTCCACTTTAGTTTTTCCACTTTAGTCTTTCCACTATAGTCTTTCCACTATAGTCTGTCCACTTTAGTCTTTCCACTTTCGTTTTTCCACTTTAGTTTTTCCACTATAGTCTGTCCACTTTAGTCTTTCCACTTTATTCTGTCCACTGCAGTCTTTCCACTACAGTCTTTCCAGTATAGTCTGTCCACTTTAGTCTTTCCACTTTAGTCTTTCCACTTTATTCGGTCCACTACATTCTTTCCACTATAGTCTTTCCACTTTAGTCTTTCCACTATTCTCTGTCCACTTTAGTCTTTCCACTAATCTCTGTCCACTTTAGTGTTTCCACTATAGACTCCACTTTATTCTGTCCACTACAGTCTTTCCACTATAGTCTTTCCACTATAGTCGTTCCACTTTAGTCGGTCCACTTTAGTCTTTCCATTTTAGTCTGTCCACTTTAGTCTTTCCACTATAGTCTGTCCATTTTAGTCTTTCCACTATTCTCCACTTTAGTCCTTCCACTTTAGTCTTTCCACTATAGTCTCAACTTTATTCTGTCCACTACAGTCTTTCCTCTATAGTCTTTCCACTATAGTCTGTCCACTTTAGTCTTTCCACTTTAGTCTGTCCACTTTAGTCTTTCCACTATAGTCTGTCCACTTTAGTCTTTCCACTTTAGTCTTTCCACTTTATTCTGTCCACTGCAGTGTGTACACTTTAGTCTGTCCACTGAGTCTTTCCACTTCAGTCTTTCCACTATAGTCTGTCCACTTTAGTCTTTCCGTCCTAGTCTTTTCGCTTTAGTCTGTCCACTATAGTCTGTCCACTTTAGTCTTTCCACTTTAGTCTTTCCACTTTATTCTGTCCACTTCAGTGTGTACACTTTAGTCTTTCCACTGAGTCTTTCCACTTCAGTCTTTCCACTATAGTCTGTCCACTTTAGTCTTTCCACTATAGTCTCCACTTTATTCTGTCCACTATAGTCTTTCCACTATAGTCTTTCCACTGTAGTCTGTCCACTTTAGTCCTTCCACTTTTCTCTGTACACTTTAGTCTTTCCACTATAGTCTCCACTTTATTCTGTCCATTACAGTCTTTCCACTATAGTCTTTCCACTATAGTCTGTCCACTTTAGTCTTTCCACTTTAGTTTTTCCACTTTAGTCTGTCCACTTCAGTCTTTCCACTATAGTCTGTCCACTTTAGTCTTTCCAGTTTAGTCTTTCCACTATAGTCTCCACTTTGTTCTGTCCACTACAGTCTTTCCACTATAGTCTTTCCACTATAGTCTGTCCACTTTAGTCTCCACTTTATTCTGTCCACTACAGTCTTTCCACTATAGTCTTTCCACTATAGTCTGTCCACTTTAGTCTTTCAACTTTAATCTTTCCACGTTAGTCTGTCCACTTTAGTCTTTCCACTTTGGTCTTTCCACTTTATTCTGTCCACTTTAGTCTTTCCACTATTCTCTGTCCACTTTAGTCTTTCCACTTTAGTCTTTCCACTATAGTCTCCACTTTATTCTGTCCACTACAGTCTTTCCACTATAGTCTTTCCAAAATTGTCTTTCCACTTTAGTCTTTCCACTTTAATCTTTCCACTTTAGTCTGTCCACTTTAGTCTTTCCACTATAGTCTGTCAACTTTAGTCTTTCCACTTTAGTCTTTCCACTTTATCCTGTCCATTTCAGTGTGTACACTTTAGTCTGTCCACTGAGTCTTTCCACTTCAGTCTTTCCACTATAGTCTGTCCACTTTAATCTTTCCACTTTAGTCTTTCCACTATAGCCTTCACTTTATTCTGTCCACTACAGTCTTTCCACTTTCGTCTTTCCACTATTCTCTGTCCACTTTAGTCTTTCCACTATAGTCTGCACTTTATTCTGTCCACTACAGTCTTTCACTTTAGTCTTTCCACTATTCTCTGTCCACTTTAGTCTTTCCGCTTTAGTCTTTCCACTATAGTCTTCACTTTATTCTGTCCACTTCAGTGTGTACACTTTAGTCTGTTCACTGAGTCTTTCCACTTCAGTCTTTCCACTATAGTCTGTCCACTTTAGTCTTTCCACTTTAGTCTTTCCACTATAGTCTCCACTTTAGTCTGTCCACTACAGTCTTTCCACTTTAGTCTTTCCAATACTCTCTGTCCACTTTAGTCTTTCCACTTTAGTCTTTCCACTATAGTCTCCACTTTATTCTGCTCACTATAGTCTTTCCACTATAGTCTTTCCACTAAAGTCTGTCCACTTTAGTCTTTCCACTATTCTCTGTCCACTTTAGTCTTTCCACTATAGTCTCCACTTTATTCTGCCCACTACAGTCTTTCCACTGTAGTGTTTCCAATATAGTCTGTCCACTTTAGTCTTTCCACTTTAGTTTTTCCACTTTAGTCTTTCCACTATAGTCTGTCCACTTTAGTCTTTCCACTATTCTCTGTCCACTTTAGTCTTTCCACTATAGCCTCCACTTTATTCTGTCCACTACAGTCTTTCCACTATAGTCTTTCCATTATAGTCTGTCCACTTTAGTCTTTCCACTTTAGTTTTTCCACTTTAGTCCGTCCACTTTAGACTTTCCACTATGGTCTATCCACTTTAGTCTTTCCACTTTAGTCTTTGCACTTTATTCTGTCCACTTCAGTGTGTACACTTTAGTCTGTCCACTGAGTCTTTCTACTTCAGTCTTTCCACTATAGTCTGTCCACTTTAGTCTTTCTACTTTAGTCTTTCCACTATAGTCTCCACTTTATTCTGTCCACTACAGTCTTTCCACTATAGTCTTTCCACTATAGTCTGTCCACTTCAGTCTTTCCACTATTCTCTGTCCACTTTAGTCTTTCCACTATACTCTCCACTTTATTCTGTCCACTACAGTCTTTCCACTATAATCTTTCCACTATAGTCTGTCCACTTTAGTCTTTCCACTTTAGTCTTTCCACTATAGTCTGTCCACTTTAGTCTTTCCACTATAGTCTGTCCAATTTAGTCTTTCCACTATTCTATATCCACTTTAGTCTTTCCACTATAGTCTCCACTTTATTCTGTCCACTACAGTCTTTCCACTATAGTCTTTCCACTATAGTCTGTCCACTTTAGTCTTTCCACATTAATCTTTCAACTTTAGTCTGTCCACTTTAGTCTTTCCACTATAGTCTGTCCACTTTAGTCTTTCCACTTTAGTCTTTCCACTTTATTCTGTCCACTTCAGTGTGTACACTTTAGTCTGTCCACTGAGTCTTTCCACTTCAGTCTTTCCACTATAGTCTGTCCACTTTAGTCTTTCCACTTTAGTCTTTCCACTATAGTCTCACTTTATTCTGTCCACTACAGTCTTTCCACTTTCGTCTTTCCACTATTCTCTGTCCACTTTAGTCTTTCCACTATAGTCTCCACTTTATTCTGTCCACTACAGTCTTTCCACAATAGTCTTTCCACTTTAGTCTTTCCACTATTCTCTATCCACTTTAGTCTTTCCACTTTATTCTTTCCACTACAGTCTCCTCTTTATTCTGTCCACTACAGTCTTTCCACTATAGTCTTTCCACCATCGTCAGTCCACTTTAGTCTTTCCACTTTAGTCTTTCCACTAGAGTCTCCACTTTATTCTGTCCACTACAGTCTTTCCACTTTAGTCTTTCCACTATTCTCTGTCCACTTTAGTCTTTCCACTTTAGTCTTTCCACTATAGTCTTCACTTTATTCTGTCCACTTCAGTGTGTACACTTTAGTTTGTTTACTGAGTCTTTCCACTTCTGTCTTTCCACTATAGTCTGTCCACTTTAGTTTTTCCACTTTAGTATTTCCACTATAGTCTCCACTTCATTCTGTCCACTACAGTCTGTCCACTTTAGTCTTTCCAATATTCTCTGTCCACTTTAGTCTTTCCACTTTAGTCTTTCCACTATAGTCTCCACTTTATTCTGCTCACTACAGTCTTTCCACTATAGTCTTTCCACTATAGTCTGTCCACTTTAGTCTTTCCACTATTATCTGTCCACTTTAGTCTTTCCACTATAGTCTCCACTTTATTCTGTCCACTACAGTCTTTCCACTATAGTCTTTCCAATATAGTCTGTCCACTTTAGTCTTTCCACTTTAGTTTTTCCACTTTAGTCTTTCCACTATAGTCTGTCCAATTTAGTCTTTCCACTATTCTATATCCACTTTAGTCTTTCCACTATAGTCTCCACTTTATTCTGTCCACTACAGTCTTTCCACTATAGTCTTTCCACTATAGTCTGTCCACTTTAGTCTTTCCACATTAATCTTTCAACTTTAGTCTGTCCACTTTAGTCTTTCCACTATAGTCTGTCCACTTTAGTCTTTCCACTTTAGTCTTTCCACTTTATTCTGTCCACTTCAGTGTGTACACTTTAGTCTGTCCACTGAGTCTTTCCACTTCAGTCTTTCCACTATAGTCTGTCCACTTTAGTCTTTCCACTTTAGTCTTTCCACTATAGTCTCACTTTATTCTGTCCACTACAGTCTTTCCACTTTCGTCTTTCCACTATTCTCTGTCCACTTTAGTCTTTCCACTATAGTCTCCACTTTATTCTGTCCACTACAGTCTTTCCACTATAGTCTTTCCACTTTAGTCTTTCCACTATTCTCTATCCACTTTAGTCTTTCCACTTTATTCTTTCCACTACAGTCTCCTCTTTATTCTGTCCACTACAGTCTTTCCACTATAGTCTTTCCACCATCGTCAGTCCACTTTAGTCTTTCCACTTTAGTCTTTCCACTAGAGTCTCCACTTTATTCTGTCCACTACAGTCTTTCCACTTTAGTCTTTCCACTATTCTCTGTCCACTTTAGTCTTTCCACTTTAGTCTTTCCACTATAGTCTTCACTTTATTCTGTCCACTTCAGTGTGTACACTTTAGTCTGTTCACTAAGTCTTTCCACTTCAGTCTTTCCACTATAGTCTGTCCACTTTAGTTTTTCCACTTTAGTCTTTCCACTATAGTCTCCACTTCATTCTGTCCACTACAGTCTGTCCACTTTAGTCTTTCCAATATTCTCTGTCCACTTTAGTCTTTCCACTTTAGTCTTTCCACTATAGTCTCCACTTTATTCTGCTCACTACAGTCTTTCCACTATAGTCTTTCCACTATAGTCTGTCCACTTTAGTCTTTCCACTATTATCTGTCCACTTTAGTCTTTCCACTATAGTCTCCACTTTATTCTGTCCTCTACAGTCTTTCCACTATAGTCTTTCCAATATAGTCTGTCCACTTTAGTCTTTCCACTTTAGTTTTTCAACTTTAGTCTTTCCACTATAGTCTGTCCACTTTAGTCTTTCCACTATTCTCTGTCCACTTTAGTCTTTCCACTATAGTCTCCACTTTATTCTGTCCACTACAGTCTTTCTACTATAGTCTTTTCATTATAGTCTGTCCACTTTAGTCTTTCCACTTTAGTTTTTCCACTTTATTCTGTCCACTTCAGTGTGTACACTTTAGTCTTTCCACTTCAGTCTTTCCACTATAGTCTGTCCACTTTAGTCTTTCCACTTTAGTCTTTCCACTATAGTCTCCACTTTATTCTGTCCGCTACAGTCTTTCCAATTTAGTCTTTCCACTATTCTCTGTCCACTTTAGTCTTTCCACTATAGTCTCCACTTTATTCTGTCCACTATAGACTTTCCACTATAGTCTGTCCACTTTAGTCTTTCCACTATTCTCTGTCCACTTTAGTCTTTCCACTATAGTCTTTCCAATATAGTCTGTCCACTTTAGTCTTCCACTTTATTCTTTCCACCTTAGTCTGTCCACTTTAGTCTTTCCACTATAGTCTTTCCACTATAGTCTGTCCACTTTAGTCTTTCCACTATAGTCTCCACTTTATTCTGTCCACTACAGTCTTTTCACTATAGTCTTTCCAATATAGTCTGTCCACTTTAGTCTTTCCACTTTAGTTTTTCCACTTTAGTCTTTCCACTATGGTCTGTCCACTTTAGTCTTTCCACTATTCTCTGTCCACTTTAGTCTTTCCACTTTAGTCTTTCCACTATAGTCTCCACTTTATTCTGTCCACTACAGTCTTTCCACTATAGTCTTTCCAAAATTGTCTTTCCACTTTAGTCTTTCCACTTTAATCTTTCCACTTTAGTCTGTCCACTTTAGTCTTTCCACTATAGTCTGTCAACTTTAGTCTTTCCACTTTAGTCTTTCCACTTTATCCTGTCCACTTCAGTGTGTACACTTTAGTCTGTCCACTGAGTCTTTCCACTTCAGTCTTTCCACTATAGTCTGTCCACTTTAATCTTTCCACTTTAGTCTTTCCACTATAGCCTTCACTTTATTCTGTCCACTACAGTCTTTCCACTTTCGTCTTTCCACTATTCTCTGTCCACTTTAGTCTTTCCACTATAGTCTTCACTTTATTCTGTCCACTTCAGTGTGTACAGTTTAGTCTGTTCACTGAGTCTTTCCACTTCAGTCTTTCCACTATAGTCTGTCCACTTTAGTCTTTCCACTTTAGTCTTTCCACTATAGTCTCCACTTTAGTCTGTCCACTACAGTCTTTCCACTTTAGTCTTTCCAATACTCTCTGTCCACTTTAGTCTTTCCACTTTAGTCTTTCCACTATAGTCTCCACTTTATTCTGCTCACTATAGTCTTTCCACTATAGTCTTTCCACTATAGTCTGTCCACTTTAGTCTTTCCACTATTCTCTGTCCACTTTAGTCTTTCCACTATAGTCTCCACTTTATTCTGCCCACTACAGTCTTTCCACTGTAGTGTTTCCAATATAGTCTGTCCACTTTAGTCTTTCCACTTTAGTTTTTCCACTTTAGTCTTTCCACTCTAGTCTGTCCACTTTAGTCTTTCCACTATTCTCTGTCCACTTTAGTCTTTCCACTATAGCCTCCACTTTATTCTGTCCACTACAGTCTTTCCACTATAGTCTTTCCATTATAGTCTGTCCACTTTAGTCTTTCCACTTTAGTTTTTCCACTTTAGTCCGTCCACTTTAGACTTTCCACTATGGTCTATCCACTTTAGTCTTTCCACTTTAGTCTTTGCACTTTATTCTGTCCACTTCAGTGTGTACACTTTAGTCTGTCCACTGAGTCTTTCTACTTCAGTCTTTCCACTATAGTCTGTCCACTTTAGTCTTTCTACTTTAGTCTTTCCACTATAGTCTCCACTTTATTCTGTCCACTACAGTCTTTCCACTATAGTCTTTCCACTATAGTCTGTCCACTTCAGTCTTTCCACTATTCTCTGTCCACTTTAGTCTTTCCACTATACTCTCCACTTTATTCTGTCCACTACAGTCTTTCCACTATAATCTTTCCACTATAGTCTGTCCACTTTAGTCTTTCCACTTTAGTCTTTCCACTTTAGTCTGTCCACTTTAGTCTTTCCACTATAGTCTGTCCAATTTAGTCTTTCCACTATTCTATATCCACTTTAGTCTTTCCACTATAGTCTCCACTTTATTCCGTCCACTACAGTCTTTCCACTATAGTCTTTCCACTATAGTCTGTCCACTTTAGTCTTTCCACATTAATCTTTCAACTTTAGTCTGTCCACTTTAGTCTTTCCACTATAGTCTGTCCACTTTAGTCTTTCCACTTTAGTCTTTCCACTTTATTCTGTCCACTTCAGTGTGTACACTTTAGTCTGTCCACTGAGTCTTTCCACTTCAGTCTTTCCACTATAGTCTGTCCACTTTAGTCTTTCCACTTTAGTCTTTCCACTATAGTCTCACTTTATTCTGTCCACTACAGTCTTTCCACTTTCGTCTTTCCACTATTCTCTGTCCACTTTAGTCTTTCCACTATAGTCTCCACTTTATTCTGTCCACTACAGTCTCTCCACTATAGTCTTTCCACTTTAGTCTTTCCACTATTCTCTATCCACTTTAGTCTTTCCACTTTATTCTTTCCACTACAGTCTCCTCTTTATTCTGTCCACTACAGTCTTTCCACTATAGTCTTTCCACCATCGTCAGTCCACTTTAGTCTTTCCACTTTAGTCTTTCCACTAGAGTCTCCACTTTATTCTGTCCACTACAGTCTTTCCACTTTAGTCTTTCCACTATTCTCTGTCCACTTTAGTCTTTCCACTTTAGTCTTTCCACTATAGTCTTCACTTTATTCTGTCCACTTCAGTGTGTACACTTTAGTCTGTTCACTGAGTCTTTCCGCTTCAGTCTTTCCACTATAGTCTGTCCACTTTAGTTTTTCCACTTTAGTCTTTCCACTATAGTCTCCACTTCATTCTGTCCACTACAGTCTGTCCACTTTAGTCTTTCCAATATTCTCTGTCCACTTTAGTCTTTCCACTTTAGTCTTTCCACTACAGTCTCCACTTTATTCTGCTCACTACAGTCTTTCTACTATAGTCTTTCCACTATAGTCTGTCCACTTTAGTCTTTCCACTATTATCTGTCCACTTTAGTCTTTCCACTATATTCTCCACTTTATTCTGTCCACTACAGTCTTTCCACTATAGTCTTTCCAATATAGTCTGTCCACTTTAGTCTTTCCACTTTAGTTTTTCCACTTTAGTCTTTCCACTATAGTCTGTCCACTTTAGTCTTTCCACCCTTCTCTGTCCACTTTAGTCTTTCCACTATAGTCTCCACTTTATTCTGTCCACTACAGTCTTTCTACTATAGTCTTTTCATTATAGTCTGTCCACTTTAGTCTTTCCACTTTAGTTTTTCCACTTTATTCTGTCCACTTCAGTGTGTACACTTTAGTCTTTCCACTTCAGTCTTTCCACTATAGTCTGTCCACTTTAGTCTTTCCACTTTAGTCTTTCCACTATAGTCTCCACTTTATTCTGTCCGCTACAGTCTTTCCAATTTAATCTTTCCACTATTCTCTGTCCACTTTAGTCTTTCCACTATAGTCTCCACTTTATTCTGTCCACTATAGACTGTCCACTATAGTCTGTCCACTTTAGTCTTTCCACTATTCTCTGTCCACTTTAGTCTTTCCACTATAGTCTTTCCAATATAGTCTGTCCACTTTAGTCTTCCACTTTAGTCTTTCCACCTTAGTCTGTCCACTTTAGTCTTTCCACTATAGTCTGTCCACTTTAGTCTTTCCACTATTCTCTGTCCACTTTAGTCTTTCCACTGTAGTCTCCACTTTATTCTGTCCACTACAGTCTTTCCACAATAGTCTTTCCACTATAGTCTGTCCACTTTAATGTTTCCACTATTCTCTGTCCCCTTTAGTCTTTCCACTATAGTCTCCACTTTATTCTGTCCACGACAGTCTTTCCACTATAGTCTTTCCACTACTGTCTGTCCACTTTAGTCTTTCCACTTTATTTTTCCACTTTAGTCTGTCGACTTCAGTCTTTCCACTATAGTCTTTCCAGTTTAGTCTTTCCACTTTAGTCTTTCCACTATAGTCTCCACTTTATTCTATCCACTACAGTCTTTCCACTATAGTCTTTCCACTAAAGTCTATCCACTTTAGTCTTTCCACTATTCTCTGTCAACTTTAGTCTTTCCACTTTAGTTTTTCCACTATAGTCTCCACTTTATTCTGTCCACTACAGTCTTTCCACTATAGTCTTTCCACTATAGTCTGTCCACTTTAGTCTTTCCACTATTCTCTGTCCACTTTAGTCTTTCCACTATAGTCTCCACTTTATTCTGTCAACTACAGTCTTTCCACTATAGTCTTTCCACTATAGTCTGTCCACTTTAGTCTTTCCACTTTAGATTTTCCACTTTAGTCTGTCCACTTCAGTCTTTCCACTATAGTCTGTCCATTTTAGTCTTTCCACTTTAGTCTTTCCACTATAGTCTCTACTTTATTCTGTCCACTACAGTCTTTCCACTATAGTCTTTCCACTATAGTCTGTCCACTTTAGTCTTTCCACTTTAGTCTTTCCACTTTAGTCTGTCCACTTTAGTCTTTCCACTATAGTCTGTCCACTTTAGTCTTTCCACTTTAGTGTTTTCGCTTTAGTCTGTCCAGTTAGTCTTTCCACTATAGTCTTTCCACTATAGTCTGTCCACTTTAGTCTTTCCACTTTAGTCTTTCCACTTTAGTCTGTCCACTTTAGTCTTTCCACTATAGTCTGTCCACTTTAGTCTTTCCACTTTAGTCTTTCCGCTTTAGTCTGTCCACTTAGTCTTTCCACTAGAGTCTGTCCATCTGTCCACAAGCAGGGGTTCACAACGTGGAAACTGAATGACGAGAATTTGGATACCCTTAAACTAAATCTGGAGAGCACATCCTGGGAAATAGTTATGAACACAGATGATGTTAATACAAGTTTTGAGGAGTTTCATAACATTTTTATGAGAAAATATACGGATTGCTGTTGCCAAAAGCGTACAAGGAAGACTGGACGGAAAAATCAACCCATCAGCCCTTGGGTTAGTCACGGACTGCTCCAGTGTATTAATAAGAAAAATAAACTGTGGACCGATCACATAAATGACCCATGCAAGGCTACGCTTGAGAAATATGAGAAATATAAAAAATGTCTTCGATCAGTTTTACGTAAAGCTAAGAGAGATTATTTTAACGAGAAAATAGCTGAAAGTGGCAAGAACTCTCGGAAAATATGGAAAGTTGTTAACTCCATTCTGCGTCCCTGCAGCCCCCCATCTGAGCTTCCATCAAAACTAATTGTCAATGGGGAACCTGTAACGGGACCAGAAAACGTTGCAACTGCATTGGGAGCATTTTTTGCAGAGGTGGGCAAAAAAACAGCAGATTCTGTTGGAAATTCCGCTAAGAGTTTTAAAGATTACCTTGGTCCAGCATGCACTAAGTCAATGGCAGTCGCTCCTGTCTCTCCATCTGAAATTCTGCTAATCATACGAAATCTAAGAGGTAATTTTGCTTCTGGGTTCGACCGAGTACACACTAAAGTGTTGAAAGCAGTTGCCCCGTCAATCATAGAGCCTCTTACTTACTTGATAAATTTGTCATTGCAAAAGGGTACTTTCCCAGAACTGCTAAAGAAAGCTAAAATAATTCCACTGCACAAAGGAGGTTCTCGAGTTGATCCGGCTAATTACAGACCCATCTCGATTCTTTCAGTTTTTTCAAAAGTTTTTGAAAAACCTATGCAACAACAGCTACTCCAGTTTCTGGAGAAGAAAGGGTTTCTTAACAATCGCCAGTTTGGGTTCAGACCAGGGCACACCACCCAAGATGCACTAACGGCGTTGAGTTTATGGATAAACAAAGCTCTGGATTCTGGCCTACTACCTGCAGCGGTTCTGCTTGATATCAGAAAAGCATTTGATAGTATGTACCATTCAATTCTCCTCGGGAAACTGGAGCACATAGGAATAAGAGGCGAAGCTCTGGATTGGATCGGATCATATCTGAGGGACCGCAGGATTTATATGGGAGAAGATCCAGGAAACGATGTACTCGTCAACTGTGGTGTCCCCCAGGGCTCAGTATTAGGACCACTGCTATTCCTGATCCACGTTAACGATCTGAGTCGAGTGCTGAACCCGGAACGCACAACTCTTCGCTGTTGTAAGCTATGCTACGTTCAAAATTCGTTCCAGCCCGAAGATGACGATGACGAGATAGTGGCTTTCGCCGATGATACTACGCTTGGCTGCTGAGAAACGGATAAGACAAAGCTCATGTCTAAACTGAGGGATATTCTGGAGGAGACATATCTCTGGATGGATGCTAACCGACTTGTTATTAATGTTGATAAATCTTGCGTTTTATTGTTTTCTCGGGTCGGAAGTGTCCAGCCGGAGATATGTGGTATCCAAACATCAAGAGGTCTGATCAGTCGACCAGAAAAGCGCTTCGCAAAATACCTGGGAGTCCTCCTTGACGAGAACCTGTCATTCCTGCATCACATCCAAGCAGTAGAGCTGAAGCCGTCCCGGAATCTTGGAATAATAAAAAAACTGAAGAGCACCTTGCCGCAGAAAACACTGGTCCTCCTGTACAACGCTCTTATAAAACCCCATCTACAGTATTGTGCAATGATCTGGCAATCGACCTTCAAATCTCACCTGCGAAAACTGAACTCGATTCATAAACGATGTCTGATAATAATTGGAAAAAATGAAGAGTACTTGTCACTGGAGTCGCTGCATCAACTGTCATGCTTGACCTTTGTTTTTAAGTTTTTAGCTGGTGAGCTGCCATCTTCATTCAAAACACTGTTTCGACCTATCTCGGACCAGCATAATCGGACCCGATCATCATCAAACCTGCACATACCCTTCACCCCGACTGTACGATCAGATTTTGCTCCGAACATAACATGTGCAAAAATATGGAACCTGATCCCAGACGAGCTGAGAGGTAGGAGCTCCCTTGCGTCATTTAAAAAAAAAGTAAAAAATCATTTATTAGCATTACAGAAGAACAATTAAATAAGGTCTGGTAAAATAAAATAAAGAAAAAAATAAAAAAAATATACTTAATAATAAAATAATAATGAAAAAAAAAATTATGATGGGGTGGCTTCCCCTGGGGTAAGGTGCAGGAAGGTAATTGGTTATTTTTTTTGTTTTTCGAGAGGCAAGGTTGTGTCTGAGAGTAGGAACAGTGACCACTCTGCGTTTTATGTCTAAAATGTAAAGATTGTGGTTCTCGGCGTCCAGAAATGGACTGAGTGTTTTTGTTATGTATGATTTATTTTGTATTTGTTAATAAACCCATTGAACTTAACTTGAACTTAGTCTGTCCACTTTAGTCTTTCCACTATACTCTCCACTTTATTCTGTCCACTACAGTCTTTCCACTATAGTCTTTCCACTATAGTCTGTCCACTTTAGTCTTTCCACTTTAGTTTTTCCACTTTAGTCTGTCCACTTCAGTCTTTCCACTATAGTCTGTCCAGTTTAGTCTTTCCACTTTAGTCTTTCCACTATGGTCTCCACTTTATTCTGTCCACTACAGTCTTTCCACTATAGTCTTTCCACTAAAGTCTATCCACTTTAGTCTTTCCACTATTCTCTGTCTACTTTAGTCTTTCCACTATAGTCTCCACTTTATTCTGTCCACTACAGTCTTTCCACTATAGTCTGTCCACTTCAGTCTTTCCACTATAGTCTGTCCAGTTTAGTCTGTCCACTTTAGTCTTTCCACTTTAGTTTTTCCACTTTAGTCTGTCCACTTCAGTCTTTCCACCTTAGTCTGTCCAGTTTAGTCTTTCCACTTTAGTCTTTCCACTATAGTCTCCACTTTATTCTGTCAACTACAGTCTTTCCACTATAGTCTTTCCACTAAAGTCTATCCACTTTAGTCTTTCCACTATTCTCTTTCCACTTTAGTCTTTCCACTATAGTCTCCACTTTATTCTGTCCACTACAGTCTTTCCACTATAGTCTTTCCACTATAGTCTGTCCACTGTAGTCTTTCCACTATAGTCTCCACTTTATTCTGTCCACTACAGTCTTTCCACTTTAGTCTTTCCACTATTCTCTGTCAACTTTAGTCTTTCCACTTTAGTCTTACCACTATAGTCTCCACTTTATTCTGTCCACTACAGTCTTTCCACTATAGTCTTTCCACTATAGTCTGTCCACTTTAGTCTTTCCACTATTCTCTGTCCACTTTAGTCTTTCCACTATAGTCTTTCCAATATAGTCTGTCCACTTTAGTCTTCCACTTTAGTCTTTCCACCTTAGTCTGTCCACTTTAGTCTTTCCACTATAGTCTGTCCACTTTAGTCTTTCCACTATTCTCTGTCCACTTTAGTCTTTCCAATGTAGTCTCCACTTTATTCTGTCCACTACAGTCTTTCCACTATAGTCTTTCCACTATAGTCTGTCCACTTTAATCTTTCCACTATTCTCTGTCCCCTTTAGTCTTTCCACTATAGTCTCCACTTTATTCTGTCCACGACAGTCTTTCCACTATAGTCTTTCCACTACAGTTTGTCCACTTTAGTCTTTCCACTTTAGTTTTTCCACTTTAGTCTGTCGACTTCAGTCTTTCCACTATAGTCTGTCCAGTTTAGTCTTTCCACGTTAGTCTTTCCACTATAGTCTCCACTTTATTCTATCCACTACAGTCTTTCCACTATAGTCTTTCCACTAAAGTTTATCCACTTTAGTCTTTCCACTATTCTCTGTCAACTTTAGTCTTTCCACTTTAGTTTTTCCACTATAGTCTCCACTTTAATCTGTCCACTACAGTCTTTCCACTATAGTCTTTCCACTATAGTCTGTCCACTTTTGTCTTTCCACTATTCTATGTCCACTTTAGTCTTTCCACTATAGTCTCCACTTTATTCTGTCCACTACAATCTTTCCACTATAGTCTTTCCACTATAGTCTGTCCACTGTAGTCTTTCCACTAGAGTCTGTCCACTTTAGTCTGTCCACTTTAGTCTTTCCACTATAGTCTCCACTTTATTCTGTCCACTACAGTCTTTCCACTATAGTCTTTCTACTATAGTCTGTCCACTTTAGTCTTTCCACTTTAGTTTTTCCACTTTAGTCTGTCCACTTCAGTCTTTTCACTATAGTCTGTCCAGTTTAGTCTTTCCACTTTAGTCTTTCCACTATAGTCTCCACTTTATTCTGTCCACTACAGTCTTTCCACTATAGTCTTTCCACTATAGTCTGTCCACTTTAGTCTTTCCACTAAAGTCTATCCACTTTAGTCTTTCCACTATTCTCTGTCCACTTTCGTCTTTCCACTATAGTCTCCACTTTATTCTGTCCACTACAGTCTTTCCACTATAGTCTTTCCACTATAGTCTGTCCACTGTAGTCTTTCCACTATAGTCTCCACTTTATTCTGTCCACTACAGTCTTTCCACTTTAGTCTTTCCACTATTCTCTGTCAACTTTAGTCTTTCCACTTTAGTCTTTCCACTATAGTCTCCACTTTATTCTGTCCACTACAGTCTTTCCACTATAGTCTTTCCACTATAGTCTGTCCACTTTAGTCTTTCCACTATTCTCTGTCCAATTTAGTCTTTCCACTATAGTCTTTTCAATATAGTCTGTCCACTTTAGTCTTTCCACTATAGTCTCCACTTTATTCTGTCCACTACAGTCTTTCCACTATAGTCTGTCCACTTTAGTCTTTCCACATTAATCTTTCAACTTTAGTCTGTCCACTTTAGTCTTTCCACTATAGTCTGTCCACTTTAGTCTTTCCACTTTAGTCTTTCCACTTTATTCTGTCCACTTCAGTGTGTACACTTTAGTCTGTCCACTGAGTCTTTCCACTTCAGTCTTTCCACTATAGTCTGTCCACTTTAGTCTTTCCACTTTAGTCTTTCCACTTTAGTCTCACTTTATTCTGTCCACTACAGTCTTTCCACTTTCGTCTTTCCACTATTCTCTGTCCACTTTAGTCTTTCAACTATAGTCTCCACTTTATTCTGTCCACTACAGTCTTTCCACTATAGTCTTTCCACTTTAGTCTTTCCACTATTCTCTATCCACTTTAGTCTTTCAACTTTATTCTTTCCACTACAGTCTCCTCTTTATTCTGTCCACTACAGTCTTTCCACTATAGTCTTTCCACCATCGTCAGTCCACTTTAGTCTTTCCACTTTAGTCTTTCCACTAGAGTCTCCACTTTATTCTGTCCACTACAGTCTTTCCACTTTAGTCTTTCCACTATTCTCTGTCCACTTTAGTCTTTCCACTTTAGTCTTTCCACTATAGTCTTCACTTTATTCTGTCCACTTCAGTGTGTACACTTTAGTCTGTTCACTGAGTCTTTCCACTTCAGTCTTTCCACTATAGTCTGTCCACTTTAGTTTTTCCACTTTAGTCTTTCCACTATAGTCTCCACTTCATTCTGTCCACTACAGTCTGTCCACTTTAGTCTTTCCAATATTCTCTGTCCACTTTAGTCTTTCCACTTTAGTCTTTCCACTATAGTCTCCACTTTATTCTGCTCACTACAGTCTTTCCACTATAGTCTTTCCACTATAGTCTGTCCATTTTAGTCTTTCCACTATTATCTGTCCACTTTAGTCTTTCCACTATAGTCTCCACTTTATTCTGTCCACTACAGTCTTTCCACTATAGTCTTTCCAATATAGTCTGTCCACTTTAGTCTTTCCACTTTAGTTTTTCCACTTTAGTCTTTCCACTATAGTCTGTCCACTTTAGTCTTTCCACTATTCTCTGTCCACTTTAGTCTTTCCACTATAGTCTCCACTTTATTCTGTCCACTACAGTTTTTCTACTATAGTCTTTTCATTATAGTCTGTCCACTTTAGTCTTTCCACTTTAGTTTTTCCACTTTATTCCGTCCACTTCAGTGTGTACACTTTAGTCTTTCCACTTCAGTCTTTCCACTATAGTCTGTCCACTTTAGTCTTTCCACTTTAGTCTTTCCACTATAGTCTCCACTTTATTCTGTCCGCTACAGTCTTTCCAATTTAGTCTTTCCACTATTCTCTGTCCACTTTAGTCTTTCCACTATAGTCTCCACTTTATTCTGTCCACTATAGACTTTCCACTATAGTCTGTCCACTTTAGTCTTTCCACTATTCTCTGTCCACTTTAGTCTTTCCACTATAGTCTTTCCAATATAGTCTGTCCACTTTAGTCTTCCACTTTAGTCTTTCCACCTCAGTCTGTCCACTTTAGTCTTTCCACTATAGTCTGTCCACTTTAGTCTTTCCACTATTCTCTGTCCACTTTAGTCTTTCCACTGTAGTCTCCACTTTATTCTGTCCACTACAGTCTTTCCACTATAGTCTTTCCACTATAGTCTGTCCACTTTAATCTTTCCACTATTCTCTGTCCCCTTTAGTCTTTCCACTATAGTCTCCACTTTATTCTGTCCACGACAGTCTTTCCACTATAGTCTTTTCACTACAGTCTGTCCACTTTAGTCTTTCCACTTTAGTTTTTCCACTTTAGTCTGTCGACTACAGTCTTTCCACTATAGTCTGTCCAGTTTAGTCTTTCCACTTTAGTCGTTCCACTATAGTCTCCACTTTATTCTATCCACTACAGTCTTTCCACTATAGTCTTTCCACTAAAGTCTATCCCCTTTAGTCTTTCCACTATTCTCTGTCAACTTTAGTCTTTCCACTTTAGTTTTTCCACTATAGTCTCCACTTTATTCTGTCCACTACAGTCTTTCCACTATAGTCTTTCCACTATAGTCTGTCCACTTTAGTCTTTCCACTATTCTCTGTCCACTTTAGTCTTTCCACTATAGTCTCCACTTTATTCTGTCCACTACAGTCTTTCCACTATAGCCTTTCCACTATAGTCTGTCCACTTTAGTCTTTCCACTTTAGATTTTCCACTTTAGTCTGTCCACTTCAGTCTTTCCACTATAGTCTGTCCATTTTAGTCTTTCCACTTTAGTCTTTCCACTATAGTCTCCACTTTATTCTGTCCACTACAGTCTTTCCACTATAGTCTTTCCACTATAGTCTGTCCACTTTAGTCTTTCCACTTTAGTCTTTCCACTTTAGTCTGTCCACTTTAGTCTTTCCACTATAGTCTGTCCACTTTAGTCTTTCCACTTTAGTGTTTTCGCTTTAGTCTGTCCAGTTAGTCTTTCCACTATAGTCTTTCCACTATAGTCTGTCCACTTTAGTCTTTCCACTTTAGTCTTTCCACTTTAGTCTGTCCACTTTAGTCTTGCCACTATAGTCTGTCCACTTTAGTCTTTCCACTTTAGTCTTTCCGCTTTAGTCTGTCCACTTAGTCTTTCCACTAGAGTCTGTCCACTTTAGTCTGTCCACTTTAGTCTTTCCACTATACTCTCCACTTTATTCTGTCCACTACAGTCTTTCCCCTATAGTCTTTCCACTTTAGTCTGCCCACTTTAGTCTTTCCACTATAGTCTGTCCACTTTAGTCTTTCCACTTTAGTCTTTCCGCTTTAGTCTGTCCACTTAGTCTTTCCACTAGAGTCTTTCCACTTTAGTTTTTCCACTTTAGTCTGTCCACTTCAGTCTTTCCACTATAGTCTGTCCAGTTTAGTCTTTCCACTTTAGTCTTTCCACTATGGTCTCCACTTTATTCTGTCCACTACAGTCTTTCCGCTATAGTCTTTCCACTAAAGTCTATCCACTTTAGTCTTTCCACTATTCTCTGTCTACTTTAGTCTTTCCACTATAGTCTCCACTTTATTCTGTCCACTACAGTCTTTCCACTATAGTCTGTCCACTTCAGTCTTTCCACTATAGTCTGTCCAGTTTAGTCTGTCCACTTTAGTCTTTCCACTTTAGTTTTTCCACTTTAGTCTGTCTACTTCAGTCTTTCCACCTTAGTCTGTCCAGTTTAGTCTTTCCACTTTAGTCTTTCCACTATAGTCTCCACTTTATTCTGTCCACTACAGTCTTTCCACTATAGTCTTTCCACTAAAGTCTATCCACTTTAGTCTTTCCACTATTCTCTTTCCACTTTAGTCTTTCCACTATAGTCTCCACTTTATTCTGTCCACTACAGTCTTTCCACTATAGTCTTTCCACTATAGTCTGTCCACTGTAGTCTTTCCACTATAGTCTCCACTTTATTCTGTCCACTACAGTCTTTCCACTTTAGTCTTTCCACTATTCTCTGTCAACTTTAGTCTTTCCACTTTAGTCTTTCCACTATAGTCTCCACTTTATTCTGTCCACTACAGTCTTTCCACTATAGTCTTTCCACTATAGTCTGTCCACTTTAGTCTTTCCACTATTCTCTGTCCACTTTAGTCTTTCCACTATAGTCTTTCCAATATAGTCTGTCCACTTTAGTCTTCCACTTTAGTCTTTCCACCTTAGTCTGTCCACTTTAGTCTTTCCACTATAGTCTGTCCACTTTAGTCTTTCCACTATTCTCTGTCCACTTTAGTCTTTCCACTGTAGTCTCCACTTTATTCTGTCCACTACAGTCTTTCCACTATAGTCTTTCCACTATAGTCTGTCCACTTTAATCTTTCCACTATTCTCTGTCCCCTTTAGTCTTTCCACTATAGTCTCCACTTTATTCTGTCCACGACAGTCTTTCCACTATAGTCTTTCCACTACAGTCTGTCCACTTTAGTCTTTCCACTTTAGTTTTTCCACTTTAGTCTGTCGACTTCAGTCTTTCCACTATAGTCTGTCCAGTTTAGTCTTTCCACTTTAGTCTTTCCACTATAGTCTCCACTTTATTCTATCCACTACAGTCTTTCCACTATAGTCTTTCCACTAAAGTCTATCCACTTTAGTCTTTCCACTATTCTCTGTCAACTTTAGTCTTTCCACTTTAGTTTTTCCACTATAGTCTCCACTTTATTCTGTCCACTACAGTCTTTCCACTATAGTCTTTCCACTATAGTCTGTCCACTTTAGTCTTTCCACTATTCTCTGTCCACGTTAGTCTTTCCACTATAGTCTCCACTTTATTCTGTCCACTACAGTCTTTCCACTATAGCCTTTCCACTATAGTCTGTTCACTGTAGTCTTTCCACTAGAGTCTGTCCACTTTAGTCTGTCCACTTTAGTCTTTCCACTATAGTCTCTACTTTATTCTGTCCACTACAGTCTTTCCACTATAGTCTTTCCACTATAGTCTGTCCACTTTAGTCTTTCCACTTTAGTTTTTCCACTTTAGTCTGTCCACTTCAGTCTTTTCACTATAGTCTGTCCAGTTTAGTCTTTCCACTTTAGTCTTTCCACTATAGTCTCCACTTTATTCTGTCCACTACAGTCTTTTCACTATAGTCTTTCCAATATAGTCTGTCCACTGTAGTCTTTCCACTATAGTCTCCACTTTATTCTGTTCACTACAGTCTTTCCACTTTAGTCTTTCCACTATTCTCTGTCAACTTTAGTCTTTCCACTTTAGTCTTTCCACTATAGTCTCCACTTTATTCTGTCCACTACAGTCTTTCCACTATAGTCTTTCCACTATAGTCTGTCCACTTTAGTCTTTCCACTATTCTCTGTCCAATTTAGTCTTTCCACTATAGTCTTTTCAATATAGTCTGTCCACTTTAGTCTTTCCACTATAGTCTCCACTTTATTCTGTCCACTACAGTCTTTCCACTATAGTCTTTCCACTATAGTCTGTCCACTTTAGTCTTTCCACATTAATCTTTCAACTTTAGTCTGTCCACTTTAGTCTTTCCACTATAGTCTGTCCACTTTAGTCTTTCCACTTTAGTCTTTCCACTTTATTCTGTCCACTTCAGTGTGTATACTTTAGTCTGTCCACTGAGTCTTTCCACTTCAGTCTTTCCACTATAGTCTGTCCACTTTAGTCTTTCCACTTTAGTCTTTCCACTATAGTCTCACTTTATTCTGTCCACTACAGTCTTTCCACTTTCGTCTTTCCACTATTCTCTGTCCACTTTAGTCTTTCCACTATAGTCTCCACTTTATTCTGTCCACTACAGTCTTTCCACTATAGTCTTTCCACTTTAGTCTTTCCACTATTCTCTATCCACTTTAGTCTTTCCACTTTATTCTTTCCACTACAGTCTCCTCTTTATTCTGTCCACTACAGTCTTTCCACTATAGTCTTTCCACCATCGTCAGTCCACTTTCGTCTTTCCACTTTAGTCTTTCCACTAGAGTCTCCACTTTATTCTGTCCACTACAGTCTATCCACTTTAGTCTTTCCACTATTCTCTGTCCACTTTAGTCTTTCCACTTTAGTCTTTCCACTATAGTCTTCACTTTATTCTGTCCACTACAGTCTTTCCACTTTAGTCTTTCCACTATTCTCTGTCCACTTTAGTCTTTCCACTTCAGTCTTTCCACTATAGTCTGTCCACTTTAGTCTTTCCACTTTAGTCTTTCCACTATAGTCTCACTTTATTCTGTCCACTACAGTCTTTCCACTTTCGTCTTTCCACTATTCTCTGTCCACTTTAGTCTTTCCACTATAGTCTCCACTTTATTCTGTCCACTACAGTCTTTCCACTTTAGTCTTTCCACTATTCTCTGTCCACTTTAGTCTTTCCACTTCAGTCTTTCCACTATAGTCTGTCCACTTTAGTCTTTCCACTTTAGTCTTTCCACTATAGTCTCACTTTATTCTGTCCACTACAGTCTTTCCACTTTCGTCTTTCCACTATTCTCTGTCCACTTTAGTCTTTCCACTACAGTCTCCTCCTTATTCTGTCCACTACAGTCTTTCCACTATAGTCTTTCCACCATCGTCAGTCCACTTCAGTCTTTCCACTTTAGTCTTTCCACTATTCTCTATCCACTTTAGTCTTTCCACTATAGTCTCAATTTATTCTGTCCACTACAGTCTTTCCACTTTCGTCTTTCCACTATTCTCTGTCCACTTTAGTCTTTCCACTATAGTCTCCACTTTATTCTGTCCACTACAGTCTTTCCACTTTAGTCTTTCCACTATTCTCTGTCCACTTTAGTCTTTCCACTTCAGTCTTTCCACTATAGTCTGTCCACTTTAGTCTTTCCACTTTAGTCTTTCCACTATAGTCTCACTTTATTCTGTCCACTACAGTCTTTCCACTTTCGTCTTTCCACTATTCTCTGTCCACTTTAGTCTTTCCACTACAGTCTCCTCTTTATTCTGTCCACTACAGTCTTTCCACTATAGTCTTTCCACCATCGTCAGTCCACTTTAGTCTTTCCACTTTAGTCTTTCCACTATGGTCTCCACTTTATTCTGTCCACTACAGTCTTTCCACTATAGTCTTTCCACTAAAGTCTATCCACTTTAGTCTTTCCACTATTCTCTGTCTACTTTATTCTGTCCACTACAGTCTTTCCACTATAGTCTGTCCACTTCAGTCTTTCCACTATAGTCTGTCCAGTTTAGTCCGTCCACTTTAGTCTTTCCACTTTAGTTTTTCCACTTTAGTCTGTCCACTTCAGTCTTTCCACCTTAGTCTGTAAAGTTTAGTCTTTCCACTTTAGTCTTTCCACTATAGTCTCCACTTTATTCTGTCCACTACAGTCTTTCCACTATAGTCTTTCCACTAAAGTCTATCCACTTTAGTCTTTCCACTATTCTCTTTCCACTTTAGTCTTTCCACTATAGTCTCCACTTTATTCTGTCCACTACAGTCTTTCCAATATAGTCTTTCCACTATAGTCTGTCCACTGTAGTCTTTCCACTATAGTCTCCACTTTATTCTGTCCACTACAGTCTTTCCACTTTAGTCTTTCCACTATTCTCTGTCAACTTTAGTCTTTCCACTTTAGTCTTTCCACTATAGTCTCCACTTTATTCTGTCCACTACAGTCTTTCCACTATAGTCTTTCCACTATAGTCTGTCCACTTTAGTCTTTCCACTATTCTCTGTCCACTTTAGTCTTTCCACTATAGTCTTTCCAATATAGTCTGTCCAGTTTAGTCTTCCACTTTAGTCTTTCCACCTTAGTCTGTCCACTTTAGTCTTTCCACTATAGTCTGTCCTCTTTAGTCTTTCCACTATTCTCTGTCCACTTTAGTCTTTCCACTGTAGTCTTCACTTTATTCTGTCCACTACAGTCTTTCCACTATAGTCTGTCCACTTTAATCTTTCCACTATTCTCTGTCCCCTTTAGTCTTTCCACTATAGTCTCCACTTTATTCTGTCCACGACAGTCTTTCCACTATAGTCTTTCCACTACAGTCTGTCCACTTTAGTCTTTCCACTTTAGTTTTTCCACTTTAGTCTGTCGACTTCAGTCTTTCCACTATAGTCTGTCCAGTTTAGTCTTTCCACTTTAGTCTTTCCACTATAGTCTCCACTTTATTCTATCCACTACAGTCTATCCACTTTAGTCTTTCCACTATTCTCTGTCAACTTTAGTCTTTCCACTTTAGTTTTTCCACTATAGTCTCCACTTTATTCTGTCCACTACAGTCTTTCCACTATAGTCTTTCCACTATAGTCTGTCCACTTTAGTCTTTCCACTATTCTCTGTCCACTTTAGTCTTTCCACTATAGTCTCCACTTTATTCTGTCCACTACAGCCTTTCCACTATAGTCTTTCCACTATAGTCTGTCCACTTTAGTCTTTCCACTAGAGTCTGTCCACTTTAGTCTGTCCACTTTAGTCTTTCCACTATAGTCTCCACTTTATTCTGTCCACTACAGTCTTTCCACTATAGTCTTTCCACTATAGTCTGTCCACTTTAGTCTTTCCACTTTAGTTTTTCCACTTTAGTCTGTCCACTTCAGTCTTTTCACTATAGTCTGTCCAGTTTAGTCTTTCCACTTTAGTCTTTCCACTACAGTCTCCACTTTATTCTGTCCACTACAGTCTTTCCACTATAGTCTTTCCACTATAGTCTGTCCACTGTAATCTTTCCACTATAGTCTCCACTTTATTCTGTCCACTACAGTCTTTCCACTTTAGTCTTTCCACTATTCTCTGTCAACTTTAGTCTTTCCACTTTAGTCTTTCCACTATAGTCTCCACTTTATTCTGTCCACTACAGTCTTTCCACTATAGTCTTTCCACTATAGTCTGTCCACTTTAGTCTTTCCACTATTCTCTGTCCAATTTAGTCTTTCCACTATAGTCTTTTCAATATAGTCTGTCCACTTTAGTCTTTCCACTATAGTCTCCACTTTATTCTGTCCACTACAGTCTTTCCACTATAGTCTTTCCACTATAGTCTGTCCACTTTAGTCGTTCCACATTAATCTTTCAACTTTAGTCTGTCCACTTTAGTCTTTCCACTATAGTCTGTCCACTTTAGTCTTTCCACTTTAGTCTTTCCACTTTATTCTGTCCACTTCAGTGTGTACACTTTAGTCTGTCCACCGAGTCTTTCCACTTCAGTCTTTCCACTATAGTCTGTCCACTTTAGTCTTTCCACTTTAGTCTTTCCACTATTGTCTCACTTTATTCTGTCTACTACAGTCTTTCCACTTTCGTCTTTCCACTATTCTCTGTCCACTTTAGTCTTTCCACTATAGTCTCCACTTTATTCTGTCCACGACAGTCTTTCCACTATAGTCTTTCCACTTTAGTCTTTCCACTATTCTCTATCCACTTTAGTCTTTCCACTTTATTCTTTCCACTACAGTCCCCTCTTTATTCTGTGCACTACAGTCTTTCCACTATAGTCTTTCCACCATCGTCAGTCCACTTTAGTCTTTCCACTATGGTCTCCACTTTATTCTGTCCACTACAGTCTTTCCACTATAGTCTTTCCACTAAAGTCTATCCACTTTAGTCTTTCCACTATTCTCTGTCTACTTTAGTCTTTCCACTATAGTCTCCACTTTATTCTGTCCACTACAGTCTTTCCACTATAGTCTGTCCACTTCAGTCTTTCCACTATAGTCTGTCCAGTTTAGTCTGTCCACTTTAGTCTTTCCACTTTAGTTTTTCCACTTTAGTCTGTCCACTTCAGTCTTTCCACCTTAGTCTGTCCAGTTTAGTCTTTCCACTTTAGTCTTTCCACTATAGTCTCCACTTTATTCTGTCCACTACAGTCTTTCCACTATAGTCTTTCCACTAAAGTCTATCCACTTTAGTCTTTCCACTATTCTCTTTCCACTTTAGTCTTTCCACTATAGTCTCCACTTTATTCTGTCCACTACAGTCTTTCCACTATAGTCTTTCCACTATAGTCTGTCCACTGTAGTCTTTCCACTATAGTCTCCACTTTATTCTGTCCACTACAGTCTTTCCACTTTAGTCTTTCCACTATTCTCTGTCAACTTTAGTCTTTCCACTTTAGTCTTTCCACTATAGTCTCCACTTTATTCTGTCCACTACAGTCTTTCCTCTATAGTCTTTCCACTATAGTCTGTCCACTTTAGTCTTTCCACTATTCTCTGTCCACTTTAGTCTTTCCACTATAGTCTTTCCAATATAGTCCGTCCACTTTAGTCTTCCACTTTAGTCTTTCCACCTTAGTCTGTCCACTTTAGTCTTTCCACTATAGTCTGTCCTCTTTAGTCTTTCCACTATTCTCTGTCCACTTTAGTCTTTCCACTGTAGTCTCCACTTTATTCTGTCCACTACAGTCTTTCCACTATAGTCTGTCCACTTTAATATTTCCACTATTCTCTGTCCCCTTTAGTCTTTCCACTATAGTCTCCACTTTATTCTGTCCACGACAGTCTTTCCACTATAGTCTTTCCACTACAGTCTGTCCACTTTAGTCTTTCCACTTTAGTTTTTCCACTTTAGTCTGTCGACTTCAGTCTTTCCACTATAGTCTGTCCAGTTTAGTCTTTCCACTTTAGTCTTTCCACTATAGTCTCCACTTTATTCTATCCACTACAGTCTTTCCACTATAGTCTTTCCACTAAAGTCTATCCACTTTAGTCTTTCCACTATTCTCTGTCAACTTTAGTCTTTCCACTTTAGTTTTTCCACTATAGTCTCCACTTTATTCTGTCCACTACAGTCTTTCCACTATAGTCTTTCCACTATAGTCTGTCCACTTTAGTCTTTCCACTATTCTCTGTCCACTTTAGTCTTTCCACTATAGTCTCAACTTTATTCTGTCCACTACAGTCTTTCCACTCTAGTCTTTCCACTATAGTCTGTCCACTTTAGTCTTTCCACTAGAGTCTGTCCACTTTAGTCTGTCCACTTTAGAATTTCCACAATAGTCTCCACTTTATTCTGTCCACTACAGTCTTTCCACTATAGTCTTTCCACTATAGTCTGTCCACTTTAGTCTTTCCACTTTAGTTTTTCCACTTTAGTCTGTCCACTTCAGTCTTTTCACTATAGTCTGTCCAGTTTAGTCTTTCCACTTTAGTCTTTCCACTATAGTCTCCACTTTATTCTGTCCACTACAGTCTTTCCACTATAGTCTTTCCACTATAGTCTGTCCACTGTAGTCTTTCCACTATAGTCTCCACTTTATTCTGTCCACTACAGTCTTTCCACTTTAGTCTTTCCACTATTCTCTGTCAACTTTAGTCTTTCCACTTTAGTCTTTCCACTATAGTCTCCACTTTATTCTGTCCACTACAGTCTTTCCACTATAGTCTTTCCACTATAGTCTGTCCACTTTAGTCTTTCCACTATTCTCTGTCCAATTTAGTCTTTCCACTATAGTCTTTTCAACATAGTCTGTCCACTTTAGTCTTTCCACTATAGTCTCCACTTTATTCTGTCCACTACAGTCTTTCCACTATAGTCTTTCCACTATAGTCTGTCCACTTTAGTCGTTCCACATTAATCTTTCAACTTTAGTCTGTCCACTTTAGTCTTTCCACTATAGTCTGTCCACTTTAGTCTTTCCACTTTAGTCTTTCCACTTTATTCTGTCCACTTCAGTGTGTACACTTTAGTCTGTCCACCGAGTCTTTCCACTTCAGTCTTTCCACTATAGTCTGTCCACTTTAGTCTTTCCACTTTAGTCTTTCCACTATAGTCTCACTTTATTCTGTCCACTACAGTCTTTCCACTTTCGTCTTTCCACTATTCTCTGTCCACTTTAGTCTTTCCACTATAGTCTCCACTTTATTCTGTCCACTACAGTCTTTCCACTATAGTCTTTCCACTTTAGTCTTTCCACTATTCTCTATCCACTTTAGTCTTTTCACTTTATTCTTTCCACTACAGTCTCCTCTTTATTCTGTGCACTACAGTCTTTCCACTATAGTCTTTCCACCATCCTCAGTCCACTTTAGTCTTTCCACTTTAGTCTTTCCACTAGAGTCTCCACTTTATTCTGTCCACTACAGTCTTTCCACTTTAGTCTTTCCACTATTCTCTGTCCACTTTAGTCTTTCCACTTTAGTCTTTCCACTATAGTCTTCACTTTATTCTGTCCACTTCAGTGTGTACACTTTAGTCTGTTCACTGAGTCTTTCCACTTCAGTCTTTCCACTATAGTCTGTCCACTTTAGTTTTTCCACTTTAGTCTTTCCACTATAGTCTCCACTTCATTCTGTCCACTACAGTCTGTCCACTTTAGTCTTTCCAATATTCTCTGTCCACTACAGTCTTTCCACTATAGTCTTTCCACTATAGTCTGTCCACTTTAGTCTTTCCACTATTATCTGTCCACTTTAGTCTTTCCACTATAGTCTCCACTTTATTCTGTCCAATACAGTCTTTCCACTATAGTCTTTCCAATATAGTCTGTCCACTTTAGTCTTTCCACTTTAGTTTTTCCACTTTAGTCTTTCCACTATAGTCTGTCCACTTTAGTCTTTCCACTATTCTCTGTCCACTTTAGTCTTTCCACTATAGTCTCCACTTCATTCTGTCCACTACATTCTTTCTACTATAGTCTTTTCATTATAGTCTGTCCACTTTAGTCTTTCCACTTTAGTTTTTCCACTTTATTCTGTCCACTTCAGTGTGTAAACTTTAGTCTTTCCACTTCAGTCTTTCCACTATAGTCTGTCCACTTTAGTCTTTCCACTTTAGTCTTTCCACTATAGTCTCCACTTTATTCTGTCCGCTACAGTCTTTCCAATTTAGTCTTTCCACTATTCTCTGTCCACTTTAGTCTTTCCACTATAGTCTCCACTTTATTCTGTCCACTATAGACTTTCCACTATAGTCTGTCCACTTTAGTCTTTCCACTATTCTCTGTCCACTTTAGTCTTTCCACTATAGTCTTTCCAATATAGTCTGTCCACCTTAGTCTTCCACTTTAGTCTTTCCACCTTAGTCTGTCCACTTTAGTCTTTCCACTATAGTCTGTCCACTTTAGTCTTTCCACTATTCTCTGTCCACTTTAGTCTTTCCACTATAGTCTCCACTTTATTCTATCCACTACAGTCTTTCCACTATAGTCTTTCCACTAAAGTCTATCCACTTTAGTCTTTCCACTATTCTCTGTCCACTTTAGTCTTTCCACTATAGTCTCCACTTCATTCTGTCCACTACAGTCTTTCTACTATAGTCTTTTCATTATAGTCTGTCCACTTTAGTCTTTCCACTTTAGTTTTTCCACTTTATTCTGTCCACTTCAGTGTGTAAACTTTAGTCTGTCCACCGAGTCTTTCCACTTCAGTCTTTCCACTATAGTCTGTCCACTTTAGTCTTTCCACTTTAGTCTTTCCACTATAGTCTCACTTTATTCTGTCCACTACAGTCTTTCCACTTTCGTCTTTCCACTATTCTCTGTCCACTTTAGTCTTTCCACTATAGTCTCCACTTTATTCTGTCCACTACAGTCTTTCCACTATAGTCTTTCCACTTTAGTCTTTCCACTATTCTCTATCCACTTTAGTCTTTTCACTTTATTCTTTCCACTACAGTCTCCTCTTTATTCTGTGCACTACAGTCTTTCCACTATAGTCTTTCCACCATCCTCAGTCCACTTTAGTCTTTCCACTTTAGTCTTTCCACTAGAGTCTCCACTTTATTCTGTCCACTACAGTCTTTCCACTTTAGTCTTTCCACTATTCTCTGTCCACTTTAGTCTTTCCACTTTAGTCTTTCCACTATAGTCTTCACTTTATTCTGTCCACTTCAGTGTGTACACTTTAGTCTGTTCACTGAGTCTTTCCACTTCAGTCTTTCCACTATAGTCTGTCCACTTTAGTTTTTCCACTTTAGTCTTTCCACTATAGTCTCCACTTCATTCTGTCCACTACAGTCTGTCCACTTTAGTCTTTCCAATATTCTCTGTCCACTACAGTCTTTCCACTATAGTCTTTCCACTATAGTCTGTCCACTTTAGTCTTTCCACTATTATCTGTCCACTTTAGTCTTTCCACTATAGTCTCCACTTTATTCTGTCCAATACAGTCTTTCCACTATAGTCTTTCCAATATAGTCTGTCCACTTTAGTCTTTCCACTTTAGTTTTTCCACTTTAGTCTTTCCACTATAGTCTGTCCACTTTAGTCTTTCCACTATTCTCTGTCCACTTTAGTCTTTCCACTATAGTCTCCACTTCATTCTGTCCACTACATTCTTTCTACTATAGTCTTTTCATTATAGTCTGTCCACTTTAGTCTTTCCACTTTAGTTTTTCCACTTTATTCTGTCCACTTCAGTGTGTAAACTTTAGTCTTTCCACTTCAGTCTTTCCACTATAGTCTGTCCACTTTAGTCTTTCCACTTTAGTCTTTCCACTATAGTCTCCACTTTATTCTGTCCGCTACAGTCTTTCCAATTTAGTCTTTCCACTATTCTCTGTCCACTTTAGTCTTTCCACTATAGTCTCCACTTTATTCTGTCCACTATAGACTTTCCACTATAGTCTGTCCACTTTAGTCTTTCCACTATTCTCTGTCCACTTTAGTCTTTCCACTATAGTCTTTCCAATATAGTCTGTCCACCTTAGTCTTCCACTTTAGTCTTTCCACCTTAGTCTGTCCACTTTAGTCTTTCCACTATAGTCTGTCCACTTTAGTCTTTCCACTATTCTCTGTCCACTTTAGTCTTTCCACTATAGTCTCCACTTTATTCTATCCACTACAGTCTTTCCACTATAGTCTTTCCACTTCAGTCTTTCCACTATAGTCTGTCCACTTTAGTCTTTCCACTTTAGTCTTTCCACTATAGTCTCCACTTTATTCTGTCCGCTACAGTCTTTCCAATTTAGTCTTTCCACTATTCTCTGTCCACTTTAGTCTTTCCACTATAGTCTCCACTTTATTCTGTCCACTATAGACTTTCCACTATAGTCTGTCCACTTTAGTCTTTCCACTATTCTCTGTCCACTTTAGTCTTTCCACTATAGTCTTTCCAATATAGTCTGTCCACCTTAGTCTTCCACTTTAGTCTTTCCACCTTAGTCTGTCCACTTTAGTCTTTCCACTATAGTCTGTCCACTTTAGTCTTTCCACTATTCTCTGTCCACTTTAGTCTTTCCACTATAGTCTCCACTTTATTCTGTCCAATACAGTCTTTCCACTATAGTCTTTCCACTATAGTCTGTCCACTTTAGTTTGTCCACTTTAGATTTTCCACTTTAGTCTGTCCACTTCAGTCTTTCCACTATAGTCTGTCCATTTTAGTCTTTCCACTTTAGTCTTTCCACTATAGTCTCCACTTTATTCTGTCCACTACAGTCTTTCCACTATAGTCTTTCCACTATAGTCTGTCCACTTTAGTCTTTCCACTTTAGTCTTTCCACTTTAGTCTGTCCACTTTAGTCTTTCCACTATAGTCTGTCCACTTTAGTCTTTCCACTTTAGTGTTTTCGCTTTAGTCTGTCCAGTTAGTCTTTCCACTATAGTCTTTCCACTATAGTCTGTCCACTTTAGTCTTTCCACTTTAGTCTTTCCACTTTAGTCTGTCCACTTTAGTCTTTCCACTATAGTCTGTCCACTTTAGTCTTTCCACTTTAGTCTTTCCGCTTTAGTCTGTCCACTTAGTCTTTCCACTAGAGTCTGTCCACTTTAGTCTGTCCACTTTAGTCTTTCCACTATACTCTCCACTTTATTCTGTCCACTACAGTCTTTCCACTATAGTCTTTCCACTATAGTCTGTCCACTTTAGTCTTTCCACTTTAGTTTTTCCACTATAGTCTGTCCACTTTAGTCTTTCCACTATTCTCTGTCCACTTTAGTCTTTCCACTGTAGTCTCCACTTTACTCTGTCCACTACAGTTTTTCCACCATAGTCTTTCCACTATAGTCTGTCCACTTTAGTCTTTCCACTATTCTCTTTCCACTTTAGTCTTTCCACTATACTCTCCACTTTATTCTGTCCACTACAGTATTTCCACTATAGTCTTTCCACTATAGTCTGTCCAATTTAGTCTTTCCACTTTAGTCTTTTCACTTTATTCTGTCCACTATAGTCTCCACTTTATTCTGTCCACTACAGTCTTTCCACTATAGTCTTTCCACTATAGTCTGTCCAATTTAGTCTTTCCACTTTAGTTTTTCCACTTTAGTCTGTCCACTTCAGTCTTTCCACTATAGTCTGTCCACTTTAGTCTTTCCACTATAGTCTCCACTTTATTCTTTCCACTACAGTCTTTCCACTATAGTCTTTCAACTATAGTCTGTCAACTTTAGTCTTTCCACTATTCTCTGTCCACTTTAGTCTTTCCACTATAGTCTCCACTTTATTCTGTCCACTACAGTTTTTCCACTATAGTCTTTCCACTATAGTCTGTCCAATTTAGTCTTTCCACTTTAGTCTTTCCACTATAGTCTCCACTTTATTCTGTCCACTACAGTCTTTGAACTTTAGTCTTTCCACTATTCTCTGTCCACTTTAGTCTTTCCACTTTAGTCTTTCCACTATAGTCTCCACTTTATTCTGTCCACTACAGTCTTTCGACTATAGTCTTTCCACTATAGTCTGTCCACTGAGTCTTTCCACTTCAGTCTTTCCACTATAGTCTGTCCACTTTAGTCTTTCCACTTTAGTCTTTCCACTATTCTCTGTCCACTTTAGTCTTTCCACTATAGTCTCCACTTTATTCTGTCCACTACAGTCTTTCCACTATAGTCTTTCCACTATAGTCTGTCCACTTTAGTCTTTCCACTTTAGTTTTTCCACTTTAGTCTTTCCACTATAGTCTGTCCACTTTATTCTTTCCACTATTCTCTGTCCACTTTAGTCTTTCCACTATAGTCTCCACTTTATTCTGTCCACTAAAGTCTTTCCACTATAGACTTTCCACTATAGTCTATCCACTTTAGTCTTTCCACTTTAGTCTTTCCACTATTCTCTGTCCACTACAGTCTTTCCACTTTAGTCTGTCCACTTTAGTCTTTCCACTATTCTCTGTCCACTTTAGTCTTTCCACTATAGTCTCCACTTTATTCTGTCCACTACAGTCTTTCCACTATAGTCTTTCCACTATAGTCTGTCCACTTTAGTCTTTCCACTTTAGTTTTTCCACTTTAGTCTTTCCACTATAGTCTGTCCACTTTATTCTTTCCACTATTCTCTGTCCACTTTAGTCTTTCCACTATAGTCTCCACTTTATTCTGTCCACTAAAGTCTTTCCACTTTAGACTTTCCACTATAGTCTATCCACTTTAGTCTTTCCACTTTAGTCTTTCCACTTTATTTTGTCCACTATAGTCTCCACTTTATTCAGTCCACTACAGTCTTTCCACTATAGTCTTTCCACTATAGTCTGTCCACTTTAGTCTTTCCACTTTAATCTTTCCATTTTAGTCTTTCCACTATAGTCTTTCCACTATTCTCTGTCCACTTTAGTCTTTCCACTATAGTCTCCACTTTATTCTGTCCACTACAGTCTTTCCACTATAGTCTGTCCACTTTAGTCTTTCCACTTTATTCTGTCCACTACAGTCTTTCCACTATAGTCTTTCCACTATAGTCTGTCCACTTTCGTCTTTCCACTATTCTCTTTCCACTTTAGTCTTTCCACTAAACTCTCCACTTTATTGTGTCGATTACAGTCTTTCCACTATAGTCTTTCCACTATAGTCTGTCCACTTTAGTCTTTCCACTTTAGTCTTTCCACTTTAGTCCGTCCACTTTAGTCTTTCCACTATAGTCTGTCCACTTTAGTCTTTCCACTATTCTCTGTCCACTTTAGTCTTTCCACTTTAGTCTTTCCACTATAGTCTCCACTTTATTCTGTCCACTACAGTCTTTCCAACATAGTCTTTCCACTATAGTCTGTCCACTTTAGTTTTTCCACTTTAATCTTTCCCCTTTAGTCTGTCCACTTTAGTCTTTCCACTTTAGTCTTTCCACTTTAGTTTTTCCAATTAGTCTTTCCACTATAGTCTGTCCATTTTATTCTTTCCACTATTCTCTGTCCACTTTAGTCTTTCCACTATAGTCTCCACTTTATTCTGTCCACTAAAGTCTTTCCACAATAGACTTTCCACTATAGTCTATCCACTTTAGTCTTTCCACTTTAGTCTTCCCACTTTAGTCTTTCCACTATTCTCTGTCCACTACAGTCTTTCCACTTTAGTCTGTCCACTTTAGTCTTTCCACTATTCTCTGTCCACTTTAGTCTTTCCACTATAGTCTGTCCACTTTAGTCTTTCCACTTTAGTTTTTCCACTTTAGTCTTTCCACTATAGTCTGTCCACTTTATTCTTTCCACTATTCTCTGTCCACTTTAGTCTTTCCACTATAGTCTCCACTTTATTCTGTCCACTACAGTCTTTCCACTATAGTCTTTCCACTATAGTCTGTCCACTTTAGTCTTTCCACTTTAGTCTTTCCACTTTATTTTGTCCACTATAGTCTCCACTTTATTCTGTCCACTACAGTCTTTCCACTATAGTCTTTCCACTATAGTCTGTCCACTTTAGTCTTTCCACTTTAATCTTTCCATTTTAGTCTTTCCACTATAGTCTTTCCACTATTCTCTGTCCACTTTAGTCTTTCCACTATAGTCTCCACTTTATTCTGTCAACTACAGTCTTTCCACTATAGTCTGTGCACTTTAGTCTTTCCACTTTATTCTGTCCACTACAGTCTTTCCACTATAGTCTTTCCACTATAGTCTGTCCACTTTAGTCTTTCCACTATTCTCTTTCCACTTTAGTCTTTCCACTATACTCTCCACTTTATTGTGTCGATTACAGTCTTTCCACTATAGTCTTTCCACTATAGTCTGTCCACTTTAGTCTTTCCACTTTAGTCTTTCCACTTTAGTCCGTCCACTTTAGTCTTTCCACTATAGTCTGTCCACTTTAGTCTTTCCACTATTCTCTGTCCACTTTAGTCTTTCCACTTTAGTCTTTCCACTATAGTCTCCACTTTATTCTGTCCACTACAGTCTTTCCAATATAGTCTTTCCAATATAGTCTGTCCACTTTAATCTTTCCACTATAGTCTGTCCACTTTACTCTTTCCACTTTAGTCTTTCCGCTTTAGTCTGTCCAGTTAGTCTTTCCACTATAGTCTTTCCACTATAGTCAGTCAACCTTAGTCTTTCCACTTTAGTCTTTCCACTTTAGTCTGTCCACTTTAGTCTTTCCACTATAGTCTTTCCACTATAGTCTCCACTTTATTCTATCCACTACAGTCTTTCCAATTTAGTCTTTCCACTATTCTCTGTCCACTTTAGTCTTTCCACTATAGTCTCCACTTTATTCTGTCCACTACAGTCTTTCCACTATAGTCTTTCCACTTTAGTCTTTCTACTTTATTCTGTCAACTTCAGTGTGTACACTTTAGTCTGTCCACTGAGTCTTTCCACTTCAGTCTTTCCACTATAGTCTGTCCACTTTAGTCTTTCCACTATAGTCTGTCCAATTTAGTCTTTCCACTTTAGTCTTTTCACTTTATTCTGTCCACTATAGTCTCCACTTTATTCTGTCCACTACAGTCTTTCCACTATAGTCTTTCCACTATAGTCTGTCCACTTTAGTCTTTCCACTTTAGTTTTTCCACTTTAGTCTTTCCACTATAGTCTTTCCACTACAGTCTTTCCAGTATAGTCTGTCCACTTTAGTCTTTCCACTTTAGTCTTTCCACTTTATTCGGTCCACTACATTCTTTCCACTATAGTCTTTCCACTTTAGTCTTTCCACTATTCTCTGTCCACTTTAGTCTTTCCACTAATCTCTGTCCACTTTAGTGTTTCCACTATAGACTCCACTTTATTCTGTCCACTACAGTCTTTCCACTATAGTCTTTCCACTATAGTCGTTCCACTTTAGTCGGTCCACTTTAGTCTTTCCATTTTAGTCTGTCCACTTTAGTCTTTCCACTATAGTCTGTCCATTTTAGTCTTTCCACTATTCTCCACTTTAGTCTTTCCACTTTAGTCTTTCCACTATAGTCTCCACTTTATTCTGTCCACTACAGTCTTTCCTCTATAGTCTTTCCACTATAGTCTGTCCACTTTAGTCTTTCCACTTTAGTCTGTCCACTTTAGTCTTCCCACTATAGTCTGTCCACTTTAGTCTTTCCACTTTAGTCTTTCCACTTTATTCTGTCCACTGCAGTGTGTACACTTTAGTCTGTCCACTGAGTCTTTCCACTTCAGTCTTTCCACTATAGTCCGTCCACTTTAGTCTTTCCGTCCTAGTCTTTTCACTTTAGTCTTTCCACTATAGTCTCCACTTTATTCTGTCCACTACAGTCTTTCCACTATAGTCTTTCCACTATAGTCTGTCCACTTTAGTCTCCACTTTATTCTGTCCACTACAGTCTTTCCACTATAGTCTTTCCACTATAGATGGTCCACTTTGGTCTTTCAACTTTATTCTGTCCACTTCAGTGTGTACACTTTAGTATGTCCACTGAGTCTTTCCACTTCAGTCTTTCCACTATAGTCTGTCCACTTTAGTCTTTCTACTTTAGTCTTTCCACTATAGTCTCCACATTCTTCTGTCCACTACAGTCTTTCCACTATAGTCTTTCCACTATCGTCTGTCCACTTTAGTCTTTCCACTATTCTCTGTCCACTTTAGTCTTTCCACTATACTCTCCACTTTATTCTGTCCACTAAAGTCTTTCCACTATAGTCTTTCCACTTTAGTTTTTCCACTTTATTCTGTCCACTTCAGTGTGTAAACTTTAGTCTTTCCACTTCAGTCTTTCCACTATAGTCTGTCCACTTTAGTCTTTCCACTTTAGTCTTTCCACTATAGTCTCCACTTTATTCTGTCCGCTACAGTCTTTCCAATTTAGTCTTTCCACTATTCTCTGTCCACTTTAGTCTTTCCACTATAGTCTCCACTTTATTCTGTCCACTATAGACTTTCCACTATAGTCTGTCCACTTTAGTCTTTCCACTATTCTCTGTCCACTTTAGTCTTTCCACTATAGTCTTTCCAATATAGTCTGTCCACCTTAGTCTTCCACTTTAGTCTTTCCACCTTAGTCTGTCCACTTTAGTCTTTCCACTATAGTCTGTCCACTTTAGTCTTTCCACTATTCTCTGTCCACTTTAGTCTTTCCACTATAGTCTCCACTTTATTCTGTCCAATACAGTCTTTCCACTATAGTCTTTCCACTATAGTCTGTCCACTTTAGTTTGTCCACTTTAGATTTTCCACTTTAGTCTGTCCACTTCAGTCTTTCCACTATAGTCTGTCCATTTTAGTCTTTCCACTTTAGTCTTTCCACTATAGTCTCCACTTTATTCTGTCCACTACAGTCTTTCCACTATAGTCTTTCCACTATAGTCTGTCCACTTTAGTCTTTCCACTTTAGTCTTTCCACTTTAGTCTGTCCACTTTAGTCTTTCCACTATAGTCTGTCCACTTTAGTCTTTCCACTTTAGTGTTTTCGCTTTAGTCTGTCCAGTTAGTCTTTCCACTATAGTCTTTCCACTATAGTCTGTCCACTTTAGTCTTTCCACTTTAGTCTTTCCACTTTAGTCTGTCCACTTTAGTCTTTCCACTATAGTCTGTCCACTTTAGTCTTTCCACTTTAGTCTTTCCGCTTTAGTCTGTCCACTTAGTCTTTCCACTAGAGTCTGTCCACTTTAGTCTGTCCACTTTAGTCTTTCCACTATACTCTCCACTTTATTCTGTCCACTACAGTCTTTCCACTATAGTCTTTCCACTATAGTCTGTCCACTTTAGTCTTTCCACTTTAGTTTTTCCACTATAGTCTGTCCACTTTAGTCTTTCCACTATTCTCTGTCCACTTTAGTCTTTCCACTGTAGTCTCCACTTTACTCTGTCCACTACAGTTTTTCCACCATAGTCTTTCCACTATAGTCTGTCCACTTTAGTCTTTCCACTATTCTCTTTCCACTTTAGTCTTTCCACTATACTCTCCACTTTATTCTGTCCACTACAGTATTTCCACTATAGTCTTTCCACTATAGTCTGTCCAATTTAGTCTTTCCACTTTAGTCTTTTCACTTTATTCTGTCCACTATAGTCTCCACTTTATTCTGTCCACTACAGTCTTTCCACTATAGTCTTTCCACTATAGTCTGTCCAATTTAGTCTTTCCACTTTAGTTTTTCCACTTTAGTCTGTCCACTTCAGTCTTTCCACTATAGTCTGTCCACTTTAGTCTTTCCACTATAGTCTCCACTTTATTCTTTCCACTACAGTCTTTCCACTATAGTCTTTCAACTATAGTCTGTCAACTTTAGTCTTTCCACTATTCTCTGTCCACTTTAGTCTTTCCACTATAGTCTCCACTTTATTCTGTCCACTACAGTTTTTCCACTATAGTCTTTCCACTATAGTCTGTCCAATTTAGTCTTTCCACTTTAGTCTTTCCACTATAGTCTCCACTTTATTCTGTCCACTACAGTCTTTGAACTTTAGTCTTTCCACTATTCTCTGTCCACTTTAGTCTTTCCACTTTAGTCTTTCCACTATAGTCTCCACTTTATTCTGTCCACTACAGTCTTTCGACTATAGTCTTTCCACTATAGTCTGTCCACTGAGTCTTTCCACTTCAGTCTTTCCACTATAGTCTGTCCACTTTAGTCTTTCCACTTTAGTCTTTCCACTATTCTCTGTCCACTTTAGTCTTTCCACTATAGTCTCCACTTTATTCTGTCCACTACAGTCTTTCCACTATAGTCTTTCCACTATAGTCTGTCCACTTTAGTCTTTCCACTTTAGTTTTTCCACTTTAGTCTTTCCACTATAGTCTGTCCACTTTATTCTTTCCACTATTCTCTGTCCACTTTAGTCTTTCCACTATAGTCTCCACTTTATTCTGTCCACTAAAGTCTTTCCACTATAGACTTTCCACTATAGTCTATCCACTTTAGTCTTTCCACTTTAGTCTTTCCACTATTCTCTGTCCACTACAGTCTTTCCACTTTAGTCTGTCCACTTTAGTCTTTCCACTATTCTCTGTCCACTTTAGTCTTTCCACTATAGTCTCCACTTTATTCTGTCCACTACAGTCTTTCCACTATAGTCTTTCCACTATAGTCTGTCCACTTTAGTCTTTCCACTTTAGTTTTTCCACTTTAGTCTTTCCACTATAGTCTGTCCACTTTATTCTTTCCACTATTCTCTGTCCACTTTAGTCTTTCCACTATAGTCTCCACTTTATTCTGTCCACTAAAGTCTTTCCACTTTAGACTTTCCACTATAGTCTATCCACTTTAGTCTTTCCACTTTAGTCTTTCCACTTTATTTTGTCCACTATAGTCTCCACTTTATTCAGTCCACTACAGTCTTTCCACTATAGTCTTTCCACTATAGTCTGTCCACTTTAGTCTTTCCACTTTAATCTTTCCATTTTAGTCTTTCCACTATAGTCTTTCCACTATTCTCTGTCCACTTTAGTCTTTCCACTATAGTCTCCACTTTATTCTGTCCACTACAGTCTTTCCACTATAGTCTGTCCACTTTAGTCTTTCCACTTTATTCTGTCCACTACAGTCTTTCCACTATAGTCTTTCCACTATAGTCTGTCCACTTTCGTCTTTCCACTATTCTCTTTCCACTTTAGTCTTTCCACTAAACTCTCCACTTTATTGTGTCGATTACAGTCTTTCCACTATAGTCTTTCCACTATAGTCTGTCCACTTTAGTCTTTCCACTTTAGTCTTTCCACTTTAGTCCGTCCACTTTAGTCTTTCCACTATAGTCTGTCCACTTTAGTCTTTCCACTATTCTCTGTCCACTTTAGTCTTTCCACTTTAGTCTTTCCACTATAGTCTCCACTTTATTCTGTCCACTACAGTCTTTCCAACATAGTCTTTCCACTATAGTCTGTCCACTTTAGTTTTTCCACTTTAATCTTTCCCCTTTAGTCTGTCCACTTTAGTCTTTCCACTTTAGTCTTTCCACTTTAGTTTTTCCAATTAGTCTTTCCACTATAGTCTGTCCATTTTATTCTTTCCACTATTCTCTGTCCACTTTAGTCTTTCCACTATAGTCTCCACTTTATTCTGTCCACTAAAGTCTTTCCACAATAGACTTTCCACTATAGTCTATCCACTTTAGTCTTTCCACTTTAGTCTTCCCACTTTAGTCTTTCCACTATTCTCTGTCCACTACAGTCTTTCCACTTTAGTCTGTCCACTTTAGTCTTTCCACTATTCTCTGTCCACTTTAGTCTTTCCACTATAGTCTGTCCACTTTAGTCTTTCCACTTTAGTTTTTCCACTTTAGTCTTTCCACTATAGTCTGTCCACTTTATTCTTTCCACTATTCTCTGTCCACTTTAGTCTTTCCACTATAGTCTCCACTTTATTCTGTCCACTACAGTCTTTCCACTATAGTCTTTCCACTATAGTCTGTCCACTTTAGTCTTTCCACTTTAGTCTTTCCACTTTATTTTGTCCACTATAGTCTCCACTTTATTCTGTCCACTACAGTCTTTCCACTATAGTCTTTCCACTATAGTCTGTCCACTTTAGTCTTTCCACTTTAATCTTTCCATTTTAGTCTTTCCACTATAGTCTTTCCACTATTCTCTGTCCACTTTAGTCTTTCCACTATAGTCTCCACTTTATTCTGTCAACTACAGTCTTTCCACTATAGTCTGTGCACTTTAGTCTTTCCACTTTATTCTGTCCACTACAGTCTTTCCACTATAGTCTTTCCACTATAGTCTGTCCACTTTAGTCTTTCCACTATTCTCTTTCCACTTTAGTCTTTCCACTATACTCTCCACTTTATTGTGTCGATTACAGTCTTTCCACTATAGTCTTTCCACTATAGTCTGTCCACTTTAGTCTTTCCACTTTAGTCTTTCCACTTTAGTCCGTCCACTTTAGTCTTTCCACTATAGTCTGTCCACTTTAGTCTTTCCACTATTCTCTGTCCACTTTAGTCTTTCCACTTTAGTCTTTCCACTATAGTCTCCACTTTATTCTGTCCACTACAGTCTTTCCAATATAGTCTTTCCAATATAGTCTGTCCACTTTAATCTTTCCACTATAGTCTGTCCACTTTACTCTTTCCACTTTAGTCTTTCCGCTTTAGTCTGTCCAGTTAGTCTTTCCACTATAGTCTTTCCACTATAGTCAGTCAACCTTAGTCTTTCCACTTTAGTCTTTCCACTTTAGTCTGTCCACTTTAGTCTTTCCACTATAGTCTTTCCACTATAGTCTCCACTTTATTCTATCCACTACAGTCTTTCCAATTTAGTCTTTCCACTATTCTCTGTCCACTTTAGTCTTTCCACTATAGTCTCCACTTTATTCTGTCCACTACAGTCTTTCCACTATAGTCTTTCCACTTTAGTCTTTCTACTTTATTCTGTCAACTTCAGTGTGTACACTTTAGTCTGTCCACTGAGTCTTTCCACTTCAGTCTTTCCACTATAGTCTGTCCACTTTAGTCTTTCCACTATAGTCTGTCCAATTTAGTCTTTCCACTTTAGTCTTTTCACTTTATTCTGTCCACTATAGTCTCCACTTTATTCTGTCCACTACAGTCTTTCCACTATAGTCTTTCCACTATAGTCTGTCCACTTTAGTCTTTCCACTTTAGTTTTTCCACTTTAGTCTTTCCACTATAGTCTTTCCACTACAGTCTTTCCAGTATAGTCTGTCCACTTTAGTCTTTCCACTTTAGTCTTTCCACTTTATTCAGTCCACTACATTCTTTCCACTATAGTCTTTCCACTTTAGTCTTTCCACTATTCTCTGTCCACTTTAGTCTTTCCACTAATCTCTGTCCACTTTAGTGTTTCCACTATAGACTCCACTTTATTCTGTCCACTACAGTCTTTCCACTATAGTCTTTCCACTATAGTCGTTCCACTTTAGTCGGTCCACTTTAGTCTTTCCATTTTAGTCTGTCCACTTTAGTCTTTCCACTATAGTCTGTCCATTTTAGTCTTTCCACTATTCTCCACTTTAGTCTTTCCACTTTAGTCTTTCCACTATAGTCTCCACTTTATTCTGTCCACTACAGTCTTTCCTCTATAGTCTTTCCACTATAGTCTGTCCACTTTAGTCTTTCCACTTTAGTCTGTCCACTTTAGTCTTCCCACTATAGTCTGTCCACTTTAGTCTTTCCACTTTAGTCTTTCCACTTTATTCTGTCCACTGCAGTGTGTACACTTTAGTCTGTCCACTGAGTCTTTCCACTTCAGTCTTTCCACTATAGTCCGTCCACTTTAGTCTTTCCGTCCTAGTCTTTTCGCTTTAGTCTTTCCACTATAGTCTCCACTTTATTCTGTCCACTACAGTCTTTCCACTATAGTCTTTCCACTATAGTCTGTCCACTTTAGTCTCCACTTTATTCTGTCCACTACAGTCTTTCCACTATAGTCTTTCCACTATAGATGGTCCACTTTGGTCTTTCAACTTTATTCTGTCCACTTCAGTGTGTACACTTTAGTATGTCCACTGAGTCTTTCCACTTCAGTCTTTCCACTATAGTCTGTCCACTTTAGTCTTTCTACTTTAGTCTTTCCACTATAGTCTCCACATTCTTCTGTCCACTACAGTCTTTCCACTATAGTCTTTCCACTATCGTCTGTCCACTTTAGTCTTTCCACTATTCTCTGTCCACTTTAGTCTTTCCACTATACTCTCCACTTTATTCTGTCCACTAAAGTCTTTCCACTATAGTCTTTCCACTATAGTCTGTCCACTTTAGTCTTTCCACTTTAGTCTTTCCACTTTAGTCTGTCCACTTTAGTCTTTCCACTATGGTCTGTCCACTTTAGTCTTTCCACTATTCTCTGTCCACTTTAGTCTTTCCACTTTAGTCTTTCCACTATAGTCTCCACTTTATTCTGTCCACTACAGTCTTTCCACTATAGTCTTTCCAAAATTGTCTTTCCACTTTAGTCTTTCCACTTTAATCTTTCCACTTTAGTCTGTCCACTTTAGTCTTTCCACTATAGTCTGTCAACTTTAGTCTTTCCACTTTAGTCTTTCCACTTTATCCTGTCCACTTCAGTGTGTACACTTTAGTCTGTCCACTGAGTCTTTCCACTTCAGTCTTTCCACTATAGTCTGTCCACTTTAATCTTTCCACTTTAGTCTTTCCACTATAGCCTTCACTTTATTCTGTCCACTACAGTCTTTCCACTTTCGTCTTTCCACTATTCTCTGTCCACTTTTGTCTTTCCACTATAGTCTGCACTTTATTCTGTCCACTACAGTCTTTCACTTTAGTCTTTCCACTATTCTCTGTCCACTTTAGTCTTTCCGCTTTAGTCTTTCCACTATAGTCTTCACTTTATTCTGTCCACTTCAGTGTGTACACTTTAGTCTGTTCACTGAGTCTTTCCACTTCAGTCTTTCCACTATAGTCTGTCCACTTTAGTCTTTCCACTTTAGTCTTTCCACTATAGTCTCCACTTTAGTCTGTCCACTACAGTCTTTCCACTTTAGTCTTTCCAATACTCTCTGTCCACTTTAGTCTTTCCACTTTAGTCTTTCCACTATAGTCTCCACTTTATTCTGCTCACTATAGTCTTTCCACTATAGTCTTTCCACTATAGTCTGTCCACTTTAGTCTTTCCACTATTCTCTGTCCACTTTAGTCTTTCCACTATAGTCTCCACTTTATTCTGCCCACTACAGTCTTTCCACTATAGTGTTTCCAATATAGTCTGTCCACTTTAGTCTTTCCACTTTAGTTTTTCCACTTTAGTCTTTCCACTATAGTCTGTCCACTTTAGTCTTTCCACTATTCTCTGTCCACTTTAGTCTTTCCACTATAGCCTCCACTTTATTCTGTCCACTACAGTCTTTCCACTATAGTCTTTCCATTATAGTCTGTCCACTTTAGTCCTTCCACTTTTCTCTGTACACTTTAGTCTTTCCACTATAGTCTCCACTTTATTCTGTCCATTACAGTCTTTCCACTTTAGTCTTTCCACTTTAGTTTTTCCACTTTAGTCTGTCCACTTCAGTCTTTCCACTATAGTCTGTCCACTTTAGTCTTTCCACTTTAGTCTTTCCACTATAGTCTCCACTTTATTCTGTCCACTACAGTCTTTCCACTATAGTCTTTCCACTATAGTCTGTCCACTTTAGTCTCCACTTTATTCTGTCCACTACAGTCTTTCCACTATAGTCTTTCCACTATAGTCTGTCCACTTTAGTCTTTCAACTTTAATCTTTCCACGTTAGTCTGTCAACTTTAGTCTTTCCACTTTGGTCTTTCAACTTTATTCTGTCCACTTCAGTGTGTACACTTTAGTATGTCCACTGAGTCTTTCCACTTCAGTCTTTCCACTATAGTCTCCACATTATTCTGTCCACTACAGTCTTTCCACTATAGTCTTTCCACTATCGTCTGTCCACTTTAGTCTTTCCACTATTCTCTGTCCACTTTAGTCTTTCCACTATACTCTCCACTTTATTCTGTCCACTAAAGTCTTTCCACTATAGTCTTTCCACTATAGTCTGTCCACTTTAGTCTTTCCACTTTAGTCTTTCCACTTTAGTCTGTCCACTTTAGTCTTTCCACTATGGTCTGTCCACTTTAGTCTTTCCACTGTTCTCTGTCCACTTTAGTCTTTCCACTTTAGTCTTTCCACTATAGTCTCCACTTTATTCTGTCCACTACAGTCTTTCCACTATAGTCTTTCCAAAATTGTCTTTCCACTTTAGTCTTTCCACTTTAATCTTTCCACTTTAGTCTGTCCACTTTAGTCTTTCCACTATAGTCTGTCAACTTTAGTCTTTCCACTTTAGTCTTTCCACTTTATCCTGTCCACTTCAGTGTGTACACTTTAGTCTGTCCACTGAGTCTTTCCACTTCAGTCTTTCCACTATAGTCTGTCCACTTTAATCTTTCCACTTTAGTCTTTCCACTATAGCCTTCACTTTATTCTGTCCACTACAGTCTTTCCACTTTCGTCTTTCCACTATTCTCTGTCCACTTTAGTCTTTCCACTATAGTCTGCACTTTATTCTGTCCACTACAGTCTTTCACTTTAGTCTTTCCACTATTCTCTGTCCACTTTAGTCTTTCCGCTTTAGTCTTTCCACTATAGTCTTCACTTTATTCTGTCCACTTCAGTGTGTACACTTTAGTCTGTTCACTGAGTCTTTCAACTTCAGTCTTTCCACTATAGTCTGTCCACTTTAGTCTTTCCACTTTAGTCTTTCCACTATAGTCTCCACTTTAGTCTGTCCACTACAGTCTTTCCACTTTAGTCTTTCCAATACTCTCTGTCCACTTTAGTCTTTCCACTTTAGTCTTTCCACTATAGTCTCCACTTTATTCTGCTCACTATAGTCTTTCCACTATAGTCTTTCCACTATAGTCTGTCCACTTTAGTCTTTCCACTATTCTCTGTCCACTGTAGTCTTTCCACTACAGTCTCCACTTTATTCTGCTCACTACAGTCTTTCCACTATAGTGTTTCCAATATAGTCTGTCCACTTTAGTCTTTCCACTTTAGTTTTTCCACTTTAGTCTTTCCACTATAGTCTGTCCACTTTAGTCTTTCCACTATTCTCTGTCCACTTTAGTCTTTCCACTATAGCCTCCACTTTATTCTGTCCACTACAGTCTTTCCACTATAGTCTTTCCATTATAGTCTGTCCACTTTAGTCTTTCCACTTTAGTTTTTCCACTTTAGTCCGTCCACTTTAGACTTTCCACTATGGTCTATCCACTTTAGTCTTTCCACTTTAGTCTTTGCACTTTATTCTGTCCACTTCAGTGTGTACACTTTAGTCTGTCCACTGAGTCTTTCTACTTCAGTCTTTCCACTATAGTCTGTCCACTTTAGTCTTTCTACTTTAGTCTTTCCACTATAGTCTCCACTTTATTCTGTCCACTACAGTCTTTCACTTTAGTCTTTCCACTATTCTCTGTCCACTTTAGTCTTTCCGCTTTAGTCTTTCCACTATAGTCTTCACTTTATTCTGTCCACTTCAGTGTGTACACTTTAGTCTGTTCACTGAGTCTTTCAACTTCAGTCTTTCCACTATAGTCTGTCCACTTTAGTCTTTCCACTTTAGTCTTTCCACTATAGTCTCCACTTTAGTCTGTCCACTGCAGTCTTTCCACTTTAGTCTTTCCAATACTCTCTGTCCACTTTAGTCTTTCCACTTTAGTCTTTCCACTATAGTCTCCACTTTATTCTGCTCACTATAGTCTTTCCACTATAGTCTTTCCACTATAGTCTGTCCACTTTAGTCTTTCCACTATTCTCTGTCCACTGTAGTCTTTCCACTACAGTCTCCACTTTATTCTGCTCACTACAGTCTTTCCACTATAGTGTTTCCAATATAGTCTGTCCACTTTAGTCTTTCCACTTTAGTTTTTCCACTTTAGTCTTTCCACTATAGTCTGTCCACTTTAGTCTTTCCACTATTCTCTGTCCACTTTAGTCTTTCCACTATAGCCTCCACTTTATTCTGTCCACTACAGTCTTTCCACTATAGTCTTTCCATTATAGTCTGTCCACTTTAGTCTTTCCACTTTAGTTTTTCCACTTTAGTCCGTCCACTTTAGACTTTCCAGTATGGTCTATCCACTTTAGTCTTTCCACTTTAGTCTTTGCACTTTATTCTGTCCACTTCAGTGTGTACACTTTAGTCTGTCCACTGAGTCTTTCTACTTCAGTCTTTCCACTATAGTCTGTCCACTTTAGTCTTTCTACTTTAGTCTTTCCACTATAGTCTCACTTTAATTGTCCACTACAGTCTTTCCACTTTCGTCTTTCCACTATTCTCTGTCCACTTTAGTCTTTCCACTATAGTCTCCACTTTATTCTGTCCACTACAGTCTTTCCACTATAGTCTTTCCACTTTAGTCTTTCCACTATTCTCTATCCACTTTAGTCTTTCCACTTTATTCTTTCCACTACAGTCTCCTCTTTATTCTGTCCACTACAGTCTTTCCACTATAGTCTTTCCACCATCGTCAGTCCACTTTAGTCTTTCCACTTTAGTCTTTCCACTTTCCACTCGTCTCCACTTTATTCTGTCCACTACAGTCTTTCCACTTTAGTCTTTCCACTATTCTCTGTCCACTTTAGTCTTTCCACTTTAGTCTTTCCACTATAGTCTTCACTTTATTCTGTCCACTTCAGTGTGTACACTTTAGTCTGTTCACTGAGTCTTTCCACTTCAGTCTTTCCACTATAGTCTGTCCACTTTAGTTTTTCCACTTTAGTCTTTCCACTATAGTCTCCACTTCATTCTGTCCACTACAGTCTGTCCACTTTAGTCTTTCCAATATTCTCTGTCCACTTTAGTCTTTCCACTTTAGTCTTTCCACTATAGTCTCCACTTTATTCTGCTCACTACAGTCTTTCCACTATAGTCTTTCCACTATAGTCTGTCCACTTTAGTCTTTCCACTATTATCTGTCCACTTTAGTCTTTCCACTATAGTCTCCACTTTATTCTGTCCACTACAGTCTTTCCACTATAGTCTTTCCAATATAGTCTGTCCACTTTAGTCTTTCCACTTTAGTTTTTCCACTTTAGTCTTTCCACTATAGTCTGTCCACTTTAGTCTTTCCACTATTCTCTGTCCACTTTAGTCTTTCTACTATAGTCTCCACTTTATTCTGTCCACTACAGTCTTTCTACTATAGTCTTTTCATTATAGTCTGTCCACTTTAGTCTTTCCAGTTTAGTTTTTCCACTTTATTCTGTCCACTTCAGTGTGTACACTTTAGTCTTTCCACTTCAGTCTTTCCACTATAGTCTGTCCACTTTAGTCTTTCCACTTTAGTCTTTCCACTATAGTCTCCACTCTATTCTGTCCGCTACAGTCTTTCCAATTTAGTCTTTCCACTATTCTCTGTCCACTTTAGTCTTTCCACTATAGTCTCCACTTATTCTGTCCACTATAGACTTTCCACTATAGTCTGTCCACTTTAGTCTTTCCACTATTCTCTGTCCACTTTAGTCTTTCCACTATAGTCTTTCCAATATAGTCTGTCCACTTTAGTCTTCCACTTTAGTCTTTCCACCTTAGTCTGTCCACTTTAGTCTTTCCACTATAGTCTGTCCACTTTAGTCTTTCCACTATTCTCTGTCCACTTTAGTCTTTCCACTGTAGTCTCCACTATATTCTAGCCACTACAGTCTTTCCACTATAGTCTTTCCACTATAGTCTGTCCACTTTAATGTTTCCACTATTCTCTGTCCCCTTTAGTCTTTCCACTATAGTCTCCACTTTATTCTGTCCACGACAGTCTTTCCACTATAGTCTTTCCACTACTGTCTGTCCACTTTAGTCTTTCCACTTTATTTTTCCACTTTAATCTGTCGACTTCAGTCTTTCCACTATAGTCTTTCCAGTTTAGTCTTTCCACTTTAGTCTTTCCACTATAGTCTCCACTTTATTCTATCCACTACAGTCTTTCCACTATAGTCTTTCCACTAAAGTCTATCCACTTTAGTCTTTCCACTATTCTCTGTCAACTTTAGTCTTTCCACTTTAGTTTTTCCACTATAGTCTCCACTTTATTCTGTCCACTACAGTCTTTCCACTATAGTCTTTCCACTATAGTCTGTCCACTTTAGTCTTTCCACTATTCTCTGTCCACTTTAGTCTTTCCACTATAGTCTCCACTTTATTCTGTCCACTACAGTCTTTCCACTATAGTCTTTCCACTATAGTCTGTCCACTTTATTCTTTCCACTTTAGATTTTCCACTTTAGTCTGTCCACTTCAGTCTTTCCACTATAGTCTGTCCATTTTAGTCTTTCCACTTTAGTCTTTCCACTATAGTCTCCACTTTATTCTGTCCACTACAGTCTTTCCACTATAGTCTTTCCACTATAGTCTGTCCACTTTAGTCTTTCCACTTTAGTCTTTCCACTTTAGTCTGTCCACTTTAGTCTTTCCACTATAGTCTGTCCACTTTAGTCTTTCCACTTTAGTGTTTTCGCTTTAGTCTGTCCAGTTAGTCTTTCCACTATAGTCTTTCCACTATAGTCTGTCCACTTTAGTCTTTCCACTTTAGTCTTTCCACTTTAGTCTGTCCACTTTAGTCTTTCCACTATAGTCTGTCCACTTTAGTCTTTCCACTTTAGTCTTTCCGCTTTAGTCTGTCCACTTAGTCTTTCCACTAGAGTCTGTCCACTTTAGTCTGTCCACTTTAGTCTTTCCACTATACTCTCCACTTTATTCTGTCCACTACAGTCTTTCCACTATAGTCTTTCCACTATAGTCTGTCCACTTTAGTCTTTCCACTTTAGTTTTTCCACTTTAGTCTGTCCACTTCAGTCTTTCCACTATAGTCTGTCCAGTTTAGTCTTTCCACTTTAGTCTTTCCACTATGGTCTCCACTTTATTCTGTCCACTACAGTCTTTCCACTATAGTCTTTCCACTAAAGTCTATCCACTTTAGTCTTTCCACTATTCTCTGTCTACTTTAGTCTTTCCACTATAGTCTCCACTTTTTTCTGTCCACTACAGTCTTTCCACTATAGTCTGTCCACTTCAGTCTTTCCACTATAGTCTGTCCAGTTTAGTCTAACCACTTTAGTCTTTCCACTTTAGTTTTTCCACTTTAGTCTGTCCACTTCAGTCTTTCCACCTTAGTCTGTCCAGTTTAGTCTTTCCACTTTAGTCTTTCCACTATAGTCTCCACTTTATTCTGTCCACTACAGTCTTTCCACTATAGTCTTTCCACTAAAGTCTATCCACTTTAGTCTTTCCACTATTCTCTTTCCACTTTAGTCTTTCCACTATAGTCTCCACTTTATTCTGTCCACTTTAGTCTTTCCACTATAGTCTTTCCAATATAGTCTGTCCACTTTAGTCTTCCACTTTAGTCTTTCCACCTTAGTCTGTCCACTTTAGTCTTTCCACTATAGTCTGTCCACTTTAGTCTTTCCACTATTCTCTGTCCACTTTAGTCTTTCCACTGTAGTCTCCACTTTATTCTGTCCACTACAGTCTTTCCACTATAGTCTTTCCACTATAGTCTGTCCACTTTAATCTTTCCACTATTCTCTGTCCCCTTTAATCTTTCCACTATAGTCTCCACTTTATTCTGTCCACGACAGTCTTTCCACTATAGTCTTTCCATTACAGTCTGTCCACTTTAGTCTTTCCACTTTAGTTTTTCCACTTTAGTCTGTCGACTTCAGTCTTTCCACTATAGTCTGTCCAGTTTAGTCTTTCCACTTTAGTCTTTCCACTATAGTCTCCACTTTATTCTATCCACTACAGTCTTTCCACTATAGTCTTTCCACTAAAGTCTATCCACTTTAGTGGACAGACTAAAGTGGAAAGACTAAAGTGGACAGAAGATAGTGGAAATGACTAAAGTGGAAAGACTAAAGTGGACAGACTAAAGTGGACAGACTAAAGTGGACAGACTAAAGTGGAAAGACTCAAGTGGACAGACTATAGTGGAAAGACTAAAGTGGAAAGACTAAAGTGGACAGACTATAGTGGAAAGACTGAAGTGGATAGACTAAAGTGGAAAAACTTAAATGGAAAGACTAAAGTGGACAGACTATAGTGGACAGTCTATAGTAGAAAGACTGTAGTGGACAGAATAAAGTGGAGACTATAGTGGAAAGATTAAAGTGGACAGAGAATAGTGGAAAGACTAAAGTGGACAGATTATAGTGGAAAGACTAAAGTGGACAGACTGAAGTGGAAAGACTATAGTGGAAAGACTAAAGTGGAAAGACTAAAGTGGACAGAAGATAGTGGAAATGACTAAAGTGGAAAGACTAAAGTGGACAGACTAAAGTGGACAGACTAAAGTGGAAAGACTCAAGTGGACAGACTATAGTGGAAAGACTATAGTGGAAAGGATGTAGTGGACAGAATAAAGTGGAGACTATAGTGGAAAGACTAAAGTGGAAAGACTAAAGTGGAAAGACTTAAAGTGGAAAGACAAAAGTGGACAGAAGATAGTGGAAATGACTAAAGTGGAAAGACTAAAGTGGAAAGACCAAAGTGGACAGACTATAGTGGAAAGACTAAAGTGGACAGACTAAAGTGGAAAGACTAAAGTGGACAGAAGATAGTGGAAATGACTAAAGTGGAAAGACAAAAGTGGACGGACTAAAGTGGACAGACTAAAGTGGAAAGACTCAAGTGGACAGACTATAGTGGAAAGACTATAGTGGAAAGACTGTAGTGGACAGAATTAAGTGGAGACTATAGTGGAAAGACTAAAGTGGACAGACTATAGTGGAAAGACTAAAGTGGACAGACTATAGTGGAAAGACTAAAGTGGACAGACTATAGTGGACAGACTATAGTGGAAAGACTAGTGGAAAGACTGTAGTGGACAGAATAAAGTGGAGAGTATAGTGGAAAGACTAAAGTTGACAGAGAATAGTGGAAAGACTAAAGTGGACAGACTATAGTGGAAAGACTGTAGTGGAAAGACTAGTGGAAAGACTGTAGTGGACAGAATAAAGTGGAAAGACTAAAGTGGAAAGACTGTAGTAGACAGAATAAAGTGGAGACTATGGTGGAAAGACTAAAGTGGAAAGACTAAAGTGGAAAGACTAAAGTGGACAGACTATAGTGGAAAGACTAAAGTGGACAGACTATAGTGGAAAGACTATAGTGGAAAGACTAGTGGAAAGACTGTAGTGGACAGAATAAAGTGGAGAGTATAGTGGAAAGACTAAAGTTGACAGAGAATAGTGGAAAGACTAAAGTGGACAGACTATAGTGGAAAGACTATAGTGGAGAGACTGTACTGGACAGAATAAAGTGGAGACCATAGTGGAAAGACTAAAGTGGAAAGACAAAAGTGGACAGAGAATAGTGGAAAGATTAAAGTGGACAGACTAAAGTGGACAGACTATAGTGGAAAGACTAGTGGAATGGCTGTAGTGGACAGAATAAAGTGGAGACTATAGTGGAAAGACTTTCCACTATAGTCTTTCCACCATAGTCTGTCGACTTTAGTCTTTCCACTATTCTCTGTCCACTTTAGTCTTTCCACTATAGTCTCCACTTTATTCTGTCCACTACAGTCTCTCCACTATAGTCTTTTCACTATAGTCTGTCCACTTTAGTCTTTCCACTATAGTCTTTCCACTATAGTCTCTCCACTTTAGTCTTTCCACTATAGTCTCTCCACTTTAGTCTTTCCACTATAGTCTGTCCACTTTAGTCTTTCCACTTTAGTCTTTCCACTTTAGTCTTTCCACTATAGTCTCCACTTTATTCTGTCCACTACAATCTTTCCACTATAGTCTTTCCACTATAGTCTGTCTTTCCACTATTCTCTGTCCACTTTAGTCTTTCCACTTTAGTCTTTCCACTATAGTCTCCACTTTATTCTGTCCACTACAGTCTTTCCACAATTGTCTTTCCACAATAGTCTGTCCACTTTAGTCTTTCCACTTTAGTCTTTCCACTTTAGTCTGTCCACTTTAGTCTGTCCACTTTGGTCTTTCCACTTTAGTCTTTCCACTTTAGTCATTTCCAGTATCTTCTGTCCACTTTAATCTTTCCGATTTAGTCTTTCCACTTTAGTCTGTCCACTTTAGTCTTTCCACTATAGTCTGTCCACTTTAGTCTTTCCACTATAGTCTGTCCACTTTATTCTTTCCACTTTAGTCTTTCCACTTTAGTCTTTCCACTATAGTCTCCACTTTATTCTTTCCACTACAGTCTTTCCACTATAGTCTTTCCACTATAGTCTGTCCACTTGAGTCTTTCCACTTTAGTCTGTCCACTTTAGTCTGTCCACTTTAGTCTTTCCACTTTAGTCATTTCCACTATCTTCTGTCCACTTTAGTCTTTCCACTTTAGTCTGTCCACTTTAGTCTTTCCACCATAGTCTGTCCACTTTGGTCTTTCCACTTTAGTCTTTCCACTTTAGTCATTTCCACTATCTTCTGTCCACTTTAGTATTTCCACTATTCTCTGTCCACTTTAGTCTTTCCACTTTAGTCTTTCAACTATAGTCTCCACTTTATTCTGTCCACTACAGTCTTTCCACTTTAGTCTTTCCACTATAGTCTCCACTTTATTCTGTCCACTACAGCCTTTCCACTAGTCTTTCCACTATAGTCTGTCCACTTTAGTCTGTCCACTTTAATCTTTCCACTATTCTCTGTCCACTTTTGTCTTTCCACTTTAGTCTTTCCACTATGGTCTCCACTTTATTCTGTCCAGTACAGTCTCTCCACTATAGTCTTTCCACTATAGTCTGTCCACTTTAGTCTTTCCACTATTCTCTGTCAACTTTAGTCTTTCCACTATACTCTCCACTTTATTCTGTCCACTACAGTCTTTCCACTAGTCTTTCCACTATAGTCTTTCCACTATAGTCGGTCCACTGTAGTCTTTCCACTATAGTCTGTCCACTTTAGTCTTTCCACTTTAGTCTTTCCACTTTAGTCTTTCCACCATAGTCTCCACTTTATTCTGTCTACTACAGTCTTTCCACTTTAGTCTTTCCACTTTAGTCTGTCCACTTTAGTCTTTCCACTATAGTCTGTCCACTTTAGTCTTTCCACTATAGTCTGTTCACTTTAGTCTTTCCACTTTAGTCTTTCCACTTTAGTCTTTCCACTATAGTCTCCACTTTATTCTGTCCACTACAGTCTTTCCACTATAGTCTTTCCACTATAGTCTGTCCACTTGAGTCTTTCCACTTTAGTCTGTCCACTTTAGTCTGTCCACTTTTGTCTTTCCACTTTAGTCATTTCCACTATCTTCTGTCCACTTTAGTCTTTCCACTTTAGTCTGTCCACTTTAGTCTTTCCACTTTAGTCTGTCCACTTTGGTCTTTCCACTTTAGTCTTTCCACTTTAGTCATTTCCACTATCTTCTGTCCACTTTAGTCTTTCCACTTTAGTCTTTCCACTATAGTCTCCACTTTATTCTGTCCACTACAGCCTTTCCACTAGTCTTTCCACTATAGTCTGTCCACTTTAGTCTGTCCACTTTAATCTTTCCACTATTCTCTGTCCACTTTTGTCTTTCCACTTTAGTCTTTCCACTATGGTCTCCACTTTATTCTGTCCAGTACAGTCTCTCCACTATAGTCTTTCCACTATAGTCTGTCCACTTTAGTCTTTCCACTATTCTCTGTCAACTTTAGTCTTTCCACTATACTCTCCACTTTATTCTGTCCACTACAGTCTTTCCACTAGTCTTTCCACTATAGTCTTTCCACTATAGTCTGTCCACTTTAGTCTTTCCACTATAGTCTGTCCACTTTAGTCTTTCCACTTTAGTCTTTCCACTTTAGTCTTTCCACCATAGTCTCCACTTTATTCTGTCTACTACAGTCTTTCCACTTTAGTCTTTCCACTTTATTCTGTCCACTACAGTCTTTCCACTAGTCTTTCCACTACAGTCTTTCCACTATAGTCTGTCCACTTTAGTCTTTCCACTATTCTCTGTCAACTTTAGTCTTTCCACTATACTCTCCACTTTATTCTGTCCACTACAGTCTTTCCACTAGTCTTTCCACTACAGTCTTTCCACTAGTCTTTCCACTATAGTCTGTCCACTATAGTCTGTCCACTTTAGTCTTTCCACTATAGTCTGTCCACTTTAGTCTTTCCACTATAGTCTGTCCACTTTAGTCTTTCCACTATAGTCTCCACTTAATTCTGTCCACTACAGTCTTTCCACTATAGACTATGGTGGAAAGACTAAAGTGGACAGACTAAAGTGGAAAGACTAAAGTGGACAGAAGATAGTGGAAATGACTCCACTTTATTCTGTCCACTACAATCTTTCCACTATAGTCTTTCCACTATAGTCTGTCTTTCCACTATTCTCTGTCCACTTTAGTCTTTCCACTTTAGTCTTTCCACTATAGTCTCCACTTTATTCTGTCCACTACAGTCTTTCCACAATTGTCTTTCCACAATAGTCTGTCCACTTTAGTCTTTCCACTTTAGTCTTTCCACTTTAGTCTGTCCACTTTAGTCTGTCCACTTTGGTCTTTCCACTTTAGTCTTTCCACTTTAGTCATTTCCACTATCTTCTGTCCACTTTAATCTTTCCGATTTAGTCTTTCCACTTTAGTCTGTCCACTTTAGTCTTTCCACTATAGTCTGTCCACTTTAGTCTTTCCACTATAGTCTGTCCACTTTATTCTTTCCACTTTAGTCTTTCCACTTTAGTCTTTCCACTATAGTCTCCACTTTATTCTTTCCACTACAGTCTTTCCACTATAGTCTTTCCACTATAGTCTGTCCACTTGAGTCTTTCCACTTTAGTCTGTCCACTTTAGTCTGTCCACTTTAGTCTTTCCACTTTAGTCATTTCCACTATCTTCTGTCCACTTTAGTCTTTCCACTTTAGTCTGTCCACTTTAGTCTTTCCACCATAGTCTGTCCACTTTGGTCTTTCCACTTTAGTCTTTCCACTTTAGTCATTTCCACTATCTTCTGTCCACTTTAGTATTTCCACTATTCTCTGTCCACTTTAGTCTTTCCACTTTAGTCTTTCAACTATAGTCTCCACTTTATTCTGTCCACTACAGTCTTTCCACTTTAGTCTTTCCACTATAGTCTCCACTTTATTCTGTCCACTACAGCCTTTCCACTAGTCTTTCCACTATAGTCTGTCCACTTTAGTCTGTCCACTTTAATCTTTCCACTATTCTCTGTCCACTTTTGTCTTTCCACTTTAGTCTTTCCACTATGGTCTCCACTTTATTCTGTCCAGTACAGTCTCTCCACTATAGTCTTTCCACTATAGTCTGTCCACTTTAGTCTTTCCACTATTCTCTGTCAACTTTAGTCTTTCCACTATACTCTCCACTTTATTCTGTCCACTACAGTCTTTCCACTAGTCTTTCCACTATAGTCTTTCCACTATAGTCGGTCCACTGTAGTCTTTCCACTATAGTCTACTTTATAGTCTGTCCACTTTAGTCTTTCCACTATAGTCTGTCCACTTTATTCTTTCCACTTTAGTCTTTCCACTACAGTCTGTCCACTATAGTCTTTCCACTATAGTCTGTCCACTTGTGTCTTTCCACTTTAGTCTGTCCACTTTAGTCTGTCCACTTTAGTCTTTCCAATTTAGTCATTTCCACTATCTTCTGTCCACTTTAGTCTTTCCACTTTAGTCTGCCCACTTTAGTCTTTCCACTATAGTCTGTCCACTTTGGTCTTTCCACTTTAGTCTTTCCACTTTAGTCATTTCCACTATCTTCTGTCCACTTTAGTCTTTCCACTTTAGTCTTTCCACTTTAGTTTGTCCACTTTAGTCTTTCCACTATAGTCTTTCCACTTTAGTCTTTCCACTTTAGTCTTTCCACTTTAGTCTTTCCACTTTAGTCTTTAAAACTATAGTCTCCACTTTATTCTGTCCACTACATTCTTTCCACTTTAGTTTTTCCACTATTCTCTGTCCACTTTAGTCTTTCCACTATAGTCTCCACTTTATTCTGTCCACTACAGTCTTTCCACTATAGTCTTTCCACTATAGTCTGTCCACTTTAGTCTTTCCACTATTCTCTGTCCACTTTAGTCTTTCCACTTTAGTCTTTCAACTATAGTCTCCACTTTATTCTGTCCACTACAGTCTTTCCACTTTAGTCTTTCCACTATAGTCTGTCCACTTTAGTCTGTCCACTTTAATCTTTCCACTATTCTCTTTCCACTTTTGTCTTTCCACTTTAGTCTTTCCACTATGGTCTCCACTGTATTCTGTCCAGTACAGTCTCTCCACTATAGTCTTACCACTATAGTCTGTCCACTTTAGTCTTTCCACTATTCTCTGTCAACTTTAGTCTTTCCACTATACTCTCCACTTTATTCTGTCCACTACAGTCTTTCCAGTAGTCTTTCCACTATAGTCTTTCCACTATAGTCTGTCCACTTTAGTCTTTCCACTATAGTCTGTCCACTTTAGTCTTTCCACTTTAGTCTTTCCACTTTAGTCTTTCCACTATAGTCTCCACTTTATTCTGTCCACTACAGTCTTTCCACTTTAGTCTTTCCACTTTAATCTGTCCACTTTAGTCTTTCCACTATAGTCTGTCCACTTTAGTCTTTCCACTATAGTCTGTCAACTTTAGTCTTTCCACTTTAGTCTTTCCACTTTAGTCTTTCCACTTTAGTCGTTCCACTTTAGTCTTTCCACTATAGTCTCCAATTTATTCTGTCCACTACAGTCTTTCCACTATAGTCTTTCCACTATAGTCTGTCCACTTTAGTCTTTCCACTTTAGTCTGTCCACTTTAGTCTTTCCACTTTAGTCATTTCCACTATCGTCTGTCCACTTTAGTCTTTCCACTTTAGTCTGTCCACTTAAGTCTTTCCACTATAGTCTGTCAACTTTAGTCTTTCCCCTATAGTCTGTCCACTTTAGTCTTTCCACTTTATTCTCTCCACTTCAGTGTGTACACTTTAGTTTGTCCACTGAGTCTTTCCACTTCAGTCTATCCACTATAGTCTCCACTTTATTCTGCCCACTACAGTCTTTCCACTATAGTCTGTCGACTTTAGTCTTTCCACTATTCTCTGTCCACTTTAGTCTTTTCACTATAGTGTCCACTTTATTCTGTCCACTACAGTCTTTCCACTATAGTCTTTCAACTATAGTCTGTCCACTTTAGTCTTTCCACTTTAGTCTTTCGACTATAGTCTCCACTTTATTCTGTCCACTAAAGTCTTTCCACTAGTCTTTCCACTATAGTCTGTTCACTTTAGTCTGTCCACTTTAGTCTTTCCACTTTAGTCATTTCCACTATCGTATGTCCACTTTAGTCTTTCCACTTTAGTCTGTCCACTTTAGTTTGTCCACTGAGTCTTTCCACTTCAGTCTTTCCACTATAGTCTGTCCACTTTAGTCTTTCCACTTTAGTCTTTCCACTATAGTCTTTCCACTTCAGTCTGTCCACTTTAGTCTTTCCACTATAGTCTTTCCACTTTAGTCTTTCCACCATAGTCTTTCCACTTTAGTCTGTCCACTTAGTCTTTCCACTTCAGTCTTTCCACCAAAGTCTGTCCACTTTAGTCTTTCCACTTTAGTCTTTCCACTATAGTCTCCACTTTATTCTGTCCACTACAGTCTTTCCACTTTAGTCTTTTCACTATTATCCGTCCACTTTAGTCTTTCCACTAAAGTCTCCACTTTATTCTGTCCACTACAGTCTTTCCACTATAGTCTTTCCACTATAGTCTGTCCACTTTAGTCTTACCACTATTCTCTGTCCACTTTAGTCGTTCCACTATAGCTCCACTATAGTTTTCACTTTATTCTGTTTACTACAGTCTTTCTACTGTAGTCTTTCCACTATAGTCAGTCCACTTTAGTCTTTCCAATTAAGTTTTTCCACTTTAGTCTATCCACTTCAGTCTTTCCACTATAGTCTGTCCACTTTAGTCTTTCCACTTTAGTCTTTCCACTATAGTCTTCACTTTATTCTGCCCACTACAGTCTTTCCACTATAGTCTTTCCACCATAGTCTGTCGACTTTAGTCTTTCCACTATTCTCTGTCCACTTTAGTCTTTCCACTATAGTCTCCACTTTATTCTGTCCACTAAAGTCTCTCCACTATAGCCTTTTCACTATAGTCTGTCCACTTTAGTCTTTCCACTATTCTCTGTCAACTTTAGTCTTTCCACTATACTCTCCACTTTATTCTGTCCACTACAGTCTTTCCACTAGTCTTTCCACTATAGTCTGTCCACTTTAGTCTTTCCACTTTAGTCTTTCCACTATTCTCTGTCCACTTTAGTCTTTCCACTTTATTCTTTCCACTATAGTCTCCACTTTACTCTGTCCACTACAGTCTTTCCACTATTGTCTTTCCACTATAGTCTGTCCACTTTAGTCTTTCCACTTTAGTCTTTCCACTTTAGTCTTTCCACAATAGTCTGTCCACATTAGTCTTTCCACTATAGTCTCTTCACTTTAGTCTTTCCACTATAGTCTGTCCACTTTAGTCTTTCCACTTTAGTCTTTCCACTTTAGTCTTTCCACTATAGTCTCCACTTTATTCTGTCCACTACAATCTTTCCACTATAGTCTTTCCACTATAGTCTGTCCACTTTAGTCTTTCCACTTTAGCCTTTCCACTTTAGTCTTTCCACTATAGACTGTCCACTTTAGTCTGTCCACTTTAGTCTTTCCACTATTCTCTGTCCACTTTAGTCTTTCCACTTTAGGCTTTCCACTATAGTCTCCACTTTATTCTGTCCACTACAGTCTTTCCACAATTGTCTTTCCACAATAATCTGTACACTTTAGTCTTTCCACTTTAGTCTTTCCACTTTAGTCTGTCCACTTTAGTCTGTCCACTTTGGTCTTTCCACTTTAGTCTTTCCACTTTAGTCATTTCCACTATCTTCTGTCCACTATAGTCTTTCCACTTTAGTCTTTCCACTTTAGTCTGTCCACTTTAGTCTTTCCACTATAGTCTGTCCACTTTAGTCTTTCCACTATAGTCTGTCCACTTTATAGTTTCCACTTTAGTCTTTCCACTTTAGTCTTTCCACTATAGTCTCCACTTTATTCTGTCCACTACAGTCTTTCCACTATAGTCTTTCCACTATAGTCTGTCCACTTGAGTCTTTCCACTTTAGTCTGTCCACTTTAGTCTGTCCACTTTAGTCTTTCCACTTTAGTCATTTCCACTATCTTCTGTCCACTTTAGTCTTTCCACTTTAGTCTGTCCACTTTAGTCTTTCCACTATAGTCTGTCCACTTTGGTCTTTCCACTTTAGTCTTTCCACTTTAGTCATTTCCACTTTAGTCTTTCCACTATTCTCTGTCCACTTTAGTCTTTCCACTTTAGGCTTTCCACTATAGTCTCCACTTTATTCTGTCCACTACAGTCTTTCCACAATTGTCTTTCCACAATAATCTGTCCACTTTAGTCTTTCCACTTTAGTCTTTCCACTTTAGTCTGTCCACTTTAGTCTGTCCACTTTGGTCTTTCCACTTTAGTCATTTCCACTATCTTCTGTCCACTATAGTCTTTCCACTTTAGTCTTTCCACTTTAGTCTTTCCACTATAGTCTCCACTTTATTCTGTCCACTACAGTCTTTCCACTATAGTCTTTCCACTTTAGTCTGTCCACCTTAGTCTTTCCACTATAGTCTGTCCACTTTGGTCTTTCCACTTTAGTCTTTCCACTTTAGTCATTTCCACTATCTTCTGTCCACTATAGTCTTTCCACTTTAGTCTTTCCACTTTAGTCTGTCCACTTTAGTCTTTCCACTATAGTCTGTCCACTTTAGTCTTTCCACTATTCTCTGTCAACTTTAGTCTTTCCACTATACTCTCCACTTTATTCTGTCCACTACAGTCTTTCCACTAGTCTTTCCACTATAGTCTGTCCACTTTAGTCTTTCCACTTTAGTCTTTCCACTATTCTCTGTCCACTTTAGTCTTTCCACTTTATTCTTTCCACTATAGTCTCCACTTTACTCTGTCCACTACAGTCTTTCCACTATTGTCTTTCCACTATAGTCTGTCCACTTTAGTCTTTCCACTTTAGTCTTTCCACTTTAGTCTTTCCACAATAGTCTGTCCACTTTAGTCTTTCCACTATAGTCTCTCCACTTTAGTCTTTCCACTATAGTCTGTCCACTTTAGTCTTTCCACTTTAGTCTTTCCACTTTAGTCTTTCCACTATAGTCTCCACTTTATTCTGTCCACTACAATCTTTCCACTATAGTCTTTCCACTGTAGTCTGTCCACTTTAGTCTTTCCACTTTAGCCTTTCCACTTTAGTCTTTCCACTATAGACTGTCCACTTTAGTCTGTCCACTTTAGTCTTTCCACTATTCTCTGTCCACTTTAGTCTTTCCACTTTAGGCTTTCCACTATAGTCTCCACTTTATTCTGTCCACTACAGTCTTTCCACAATTGTCTTTCCACAATAATCTGTCCACTTTAGTCTTTCCACTTTAGTCTTTCCACTTTAGTCTGTCCACTTTAGTCTGTCCACTTTGGTCTTTCCACTTTAGTCTTTCCACTTTAGTCATTTCCACTATCTTCTGTCCACTATAGTCTTTCCACTTTAGTCTTTCCACTTTAGTCTGTCCACTTTAGTCTTTCCACTATAGTCTGTCCACTTTAGTCTTTCCACTATAGTCTGTCCACTTTATAGTTTCCACTTTAGTCTTTCCACTTTAGTCTTTCCACTATAGTCTCCACTTTATTCTGTCCACTACAGTCTTTCCACTATAGTCTTTCCACTATAGTCTGTCCACTTGAGTCTTTCCACTTTAGTCTGTCCACTTTAGTCTGTCCACTTTAGTCTTTCCACTTTAGTCATTTCCACTATCTTCTGTCCACTTTAGTCTTTCCACTTTAGTCTGTCCACTTTAGTCTTTCCACTATAGTCTGTCCACTTTGGTCTTTCCACTTTAGTCTTTCCACTTTAGTCATTTCCACTTTAGTCTTTCCACTATTCTCTGTCCACTTTAGTCTTTCCACTTTAGGCTTTCCACTATAGTCTCCACTTTATTCTGTCCACTACAGTCTTTCCACAATTGTCTTTCCACAATAATCTGTCCACTTTAGTCTTTCCACTTTAGTCTGTCCACTTTAGTCTGTCCACTTTGGTCTTTCCACTTTAGTCTTTCCACTTTAGTCATTTCCACTATCTTCTTTCCACTATAGTCTTTCCACTTTAGTCTTTCCACTTTAGTCTGTCCACTTTAGTCTTTCCACTATAGTCTTTCAACTATAGTCTGTCCACTTTAGTCTTTCCACTTTAGTCTTTCGACTATAGTCTCCACTTTATTCTGTCCACTAAAGTCTTTCCACTAGTCTTTCCACTATAGTCTGTTCACTTTAGTCTGTCCACTTTAGTCTTTCCACTTTAGTCTGTTCACTTTAGTCTTTCCACTTTAGTCATTTCCACTATCGTATGTCCACTTTAGTCTTTCCACTTTAGTCTGTCCACTTTAGTTTGTCCACTGAGTCTTTCCACTTCAGTCTTTCCACTATAGTCTGTCCACTTTAGTCTTTCCACTTTAGTCTTTCCACTATAGTCTTTCCACTTCAGTCTGTCCACTTTAGTCTTTCCACTATAGTCTTTCCACTTTAGTCTTTCCACTTTATTCTGTCCACTACAGTCTTTCCACTATAGTCTTTCAACTATAGTCTGTCCACTTTAGTCTTTCCACTTTAGTCTTTCGACTATAGTCTCCACTTTATTCTGTCCACTAAAGTCTTTCCACTAGTCTTTCCACTATAGTCTGTTCACTTTAGTCTGTCCACTTTAGTCTTTCCACTTTAGTCTGTTCACTTTAGTCTTTCCACTTTAGTCATTTCCACTATCGTATGTCCACTTTAGTCTTTCCACTTTAGTCTGTCCACTTTAGTTTGTCCACTGAGTCTTTCCACTTCAGTCTTTCCACTATAGTCTGTCCACTTTAGTCTTTCCACTTTAGTCTTTCCACTATAGTCTTTCCACTTCAGTCTGTCCACTTTAGTCTTTCCACTATAGTCTTTCCACTTTAGTCTTTCCACCATAGTCTTTCCACTTTAGTCTGTCCACTTAGTCTTTCCACTTCAGTCTTTCCACCAAAGTCTGTCCACTTTAGTCTTTCCACTTTAGTCTTTCCACTATAGTCTCCACTTTATTCTGTCCACTACAGTCTTTCCACTTTAGTCTTTTCACTATTATCCGTCCACTTTAGTCTTTCCACTAAAGTCTCCACTTTATTCTGTCCACTACAGTCTTTCCACTATAGTCTTTCCACTATAGTCTGTCCACTTTAGTCTTACCACTATTCTCTGTCCACTTTAGTCGTTCCACTATAGTTCCACTATAGTTTTCACTTTATTCTGTTTACTACAGTCTTTCTACTGTAGTCTTTCCACTATAGTCAGTCCACTTTAGTCTTTCCAATTAAGTTTTTCCACTTTAGTCTATCCACTTCAGTCTTTCCACTATAGTCTGTCCACTTTAGTCTTTCCACTTTAGTCTTTCCACTATAGTCTTCACTTTATTCTGCCCACTACAGTCTTTCCACTATAGTCTTTCCACCATAGTCTGTCGACTTTAGTCTTTCCACTATTCTCTGTCCACTTTAGTCTTTCCACTATAGTCTCCACTTTATTCTGTCCACTAAAGTCTCTCCACTATAGCCTTTTCACTATAGTCTGTCCACTTTAGTCTTTCCACTATTCTCTGTCAACTTTAGTCTTTCCACTATACTCTCCACTTTATTCTGTCCACTACAGTCTTTCCACTAGTCTTTCCACTATAGTCTGTCCACTTTAGTCTTTCCACTTTAGTCTTTCCACTATTCTCTGTCCACTTTAGTCTTTCCACTTTATTCTTTCCACTATAGTCTCCACTTTACTCTGTCCACTACAGTCTTTCCACTATTGTCTTTCCACTATAGTCTGTCCACTTTAGTCTTTCCACTTTAGTCTTTCCACTTTAGTCTTTCCACAATAGTCTGTCCACATTAGTCTTTCCACTATAGTCTCTTCACTTTAGTCTTTCCACTATAGTCTGTCCACTTTAGTCTTTCCACTTTAGTCTTTCCACTTTAGTCTTTCCACTATAGTCTCCACTTTATTCTGTCCACTACAATCTTTCCACTATAGTCTTTCCACTATAGTCTGTCCACTTTAGTCTTTCCACTTTAGCCTTTCCACTTTAGTCTTTCCACTATAGACTGTCCACTTTAGTCTGTCCACTTTAGTCTTTCCACTATTCTCTGTCCACTTTAGTCTTTCCACTTTAGGCTTTCCACTATAGTCTCCACTTTATTCTGTCCACTACAGTCTTTCCACAATTGTCTTTCCACAATAATCTGTACACTTTAGTCTTTCCACTTTAGTCTTTCCACTTTAGTCTGTCCACTTTAGTCTGTCCACTTTGGTCTTTCCACTTTAGTCTTTCCACTTTAGTCATTTCCACTATCTTCTGTCCACTATAGTCTTTCCACTTTAGTCTTTCCACTTTAGTCTGTCCACTTTAGTCTTTCCACTATAGTCTGTCCACTTTAGTCTTTCCACTATAGTCTGTCCACTTTATAGTTTCCACTTTAGTCTTTCCACTTTAGTCTTTCCACTATAGTCTCCACTTTATTCTGTCCACTACAGTCTTTCCACTATAGTCTTTCCACTATAGTCTGTCCACTTGAGTCTTTCCACTTTAGTCTGTCCACTTTAGTCTGTCCACTTTAGTCTTTCCACTTTAGTCATTTCCACTATCTTCTGTCCACTTTAGTCTTTCCACTTTAGTCTGTCCACTTTAGTCTTTCCACTATAGTCTGTCCACTTTGGTCTTTCCACTTTAGTCTTTCCACTTTAGTCATTTCCACTTTAGTCTTTCCACTATTCTCTGTCCACTTTAGTCTTTCCACTTTAGGCTTTCCACTATAGTCTCCACTTTATTCTGTCCACTACAGTCTTTCCACAATTGTCTTTCCACAATAATCTGTCCACTTTAGTCTTTCCACTTTAGTCTTTCCACTTTAGTCTGTCCACTTTAGTCTGTCCACTTTGGTCTTTCCACTTTAGTCATTTCCACTATCTTCTGTCCACTATAGTCTTTCCACTTTAGTCTTTCCACTTTAGTCTTTCCACTATAGTCTCCACTTTATTCTGTCCACTACAGTCTTTCCACTATAGTCTTTCCACTTTAGTCTGTCCACCTTAGTCTTTCCACTATAGTCTGTCCACTTTGGTCTTTCCACTTTAGTCTTTCCACTTTAGTCATTTCCACTATCTTCTGTCCACTATAGTCTTTCCACTTTAGTCTTTCCACTTTAGTCTGTCCACTTTAGTCTTTCCACTATAGTCTGTCCACTTTAGTCTTTCCACTATTCTCTGTCAACTTTAGTCTTTCCACTATACTCTCCACTTTATTCTGTCCACTACAGTCTTTCCACTAGTCTTTCCACTATAGTCTGTCCACTTTAGTCTTTCCACTTTAGTCTTTCCACTATTCTCTGTCCACTTTAGTCTTTCCACTTTATTCTTTCCACTATAGTCTCCACTTTACTCTGTCCACTACAGTCTTTCCACTATTGTCTTTCCACTATAGTCTGTCCACTTTAGTCTTTCCACTTTAGTCTTTCCACTTTAGTCTTTCCACAATAGTCTGTCCACTTTAGTCTTTCCACTATAGTCTCTCCACTTTAGTCTTTCCACTATAGTCTGTCCACTTTAGTCTTTCCACTTTAGTCTTTCCACTTTAGTCTTTCCACTATAGTCTCCACTTTATTCTGTCCACTACAATCTTTCCACTATAGTCTTTCCACTGTAGTCTGTCCACTTTAGTCTTTCCACTTTAGCCTTTCCACTTTAGTCTTTCCACTATAGACTGTCCACTTTAGTCTGTCCACTTTAGTCTTTCCACTATTCTCTGTCCACTTTAGTCTTTCCACTTTAGGCTTTCCACTATAGTCTCCACTTTATTCTGTCCACTACAGTCTTTCCACAATTGTCTTTCCACAATAATCTGTCCACTTTAGTCTTTCCACTTTAGTCTTTCCACTTTAGTCTGTCCACTTTAGTCTGTCCACTTTGGTCTTTCCACTTTAGTCTTTCCACTTTAGTCATTTCCACTATCTTCTGTCCACTATAGTCTTTCCACTTTAGTCTTTCCACTTTAGTCTGTCCACTTTAGTCTTTCCACTATAGTCTGTCCACTTTAGTCTTTCCACTATAGTCTGTCCACTTTATAGTTTCCACTTTAGTCTTTCCACTTTAGTCTTTCCACTATAGTCTCCACTTTATTCTGTCCACTACAGTCTTTCCACTATAGTCTTTCCACTATAGTCTGTCCACTTGAGTCTTTCCACTTTAGTCTGTCCACTTTAGTCTGTCCACTTTAGTCTTTCCACTTTAGTCATTTCCACTATCTTCTGTCCACTTTAGTCTTTCCACTTTAGTCTGTCCACTTTAGTCTTTCCACTATAGTCTGTCCACTTTAGTCTTTCCACTTTAGTCATTTCCACTTTAGTCTTTCCACTATTCTCTGTCCACTTTAGTCTTTCCACTTTAGGCTTTCCACTATAGTCTCCACTTTATTCTGTCCACTACAGTCTTTCCACAATTGTCTTTCCACAATAATCTGTCCACTTTAGTCTTTCCACTTTAGTCTGTCCACTTTAGTCTGTCCACTTTGGTCTTTCCACTTTAGTCTTTCCACTTTAGTCATTTCCACTATCTTCTTTCCACTATAGTCTTTCCACTTTAGTCTTTCCACTTTAGTCTGTCCACTTTAGTCTTTCCACTATAGTCTGTCCACTTTAGTCTTTCCACTATAGTCTGTCCACTTTATAGTTTCCACTTTAGTCTTTCCACTTTAGTCTTTCCACTATAGTCTCCACTTTATTCTGTCCACTACAGTCTTTCCACTATAGTCTTTCCACTATAGTCTGTCCACTTGAGTCTTTCCACTTTAGTCTGTCCACTTTAGTCTGTCCACTTTAGTCTTTCCACTTTAGTCATTTCCACTATCTTCTGTCCACTTTAGTCTTTCCACTTTAGTCTGTCCACTTTAGTCTTTCCACTATAGTCTGTCCACTTTGGTCTTTCCACTATAGTCTTTCCACTTTAGTCTTTCCACTTTAGTCTTTCCACTTTAGTCTTTCCACTTTAGTCTTTAAAACTATGGTCTCCACTTTATTCTGTCCACTACATTCTTTCCACTTTAGTTTTTCCACTATTCTCTGTCCACTTTAGTCTTTCCACTATAGTCTCCACTTTATTCTGTCCACTACAGTCTTTCCACTATAGTCTTTCCACTATAGTCTGTCCACTTTAGTCTTTCCACTATTCTCTGTCCACTTTAGTCTTTCCACTTTAGTCTTTCAACTATAGTCTCCACTTTATTCTGTCCACTACAGTCTTTCCACTTTAGTCTTTCCACTATAGTCTCCACTTTATTCTGTCCACTACAGCCTTTCCACTAGTCTTTCCACTATAGTCTGTCCACTTTAGTCTGTCCACTTTAATCTTTCCACTATTCTCTGTCCACTTTTGTCTTTCCACTTTAGTCTTTCCACTATGGTCTCCACTTTATTCTGTCCAGTACAGTCTCTCCACTATAGTCTTACCACTATAGTCTGTCCACTTTAGTCTTTCCACTATTCTCTGTCAACTTTAGTCTTTCCACTATACTCTCCACTTTATTCTGTCCACTACAGTCTTTCCAGTAGTCTTTCCACTATAGTCTTTCCACTATAGTCTGTCCACTTTAGTCTTTCCACTATAGTCTGTCCACTTTAGTCTTTCCACTTTAGTCTTTCCACTTTAGTCTTTCCACTATAGTCTCCACTTTATTCTGTCCACTACAGTCTTTCCACTTTAGTCTTTCCACTTTAATCTGTCCACTTTAGTCTTTCCACTATAGTCTGTCCACTTTAGTCTTTCCACTATAGTCTGTCAACTTTAGTCTTTCCACTTTAGTCTTTCCACTTTAGTCTTTCCACTATAGTCTCCACTTTATTCTGTCCACTACAGTCTTTCCACTATAGTCTTTCCACTTTAGTCTGTCCACCTTAGTCTTTCCACTATAGTCTGTCCACTTTGGTCTTTCCACTTTAGTCTTTCCACTTTAGTCATTTCCACTATCTTCTGTCCACTTTAGTCTTTCCACTTTAGTCTTTCCACTTTAGTCGTTCCACTTTAGTCTTTCCACTATAGTCTCCACTTTATTCTGTCCACTACAGTCTTTCCACTATAGTCTTTCCACTATAGTCTGTCCACTTTAGTCTTTCCACTTTAGTCTGTCCACTTTAGTCTTTCCACTTTAGTCATTTCCACTATCGTCTGTCCACTTTAGTCTTTCCACTTTAGTCTGTCCACTTAAGTCTTTCCACTATAGTCTGTCCACTTTAGTCTTTCCCCTATAGTCTGTCCACTTTAGTCTTTCCACTTTATTCTCTCCACTTCAGTGTGTACACTTTAGTTTGTCCACTGAGTCTTTCCACTTCAGTCTTTCCACTATAGTCTGTCCACTTTAGTCTTTCCACTATAGTCTCCACTTTATTCTGTCCACTACAGTCTCTCCACTATAGTCTTTTCACTATAGTCTGTCCACTTTAGTCTTTCCACTATTCTCTGTCAACTTTAGTCTTTCCACTATACTCTCCACTTTATTCTGTCCACTACAGTCTTTCCACTAGTCTTTCCACTATAGTCTGTCCACTTTAGTCTGTCCACTTTAGTCTTTCCACTATTCTCTGTCCACTTTAGTCTTTCCACTTTATTCTTTCCACTATAGTCTCCACTTTACTCTGTCCACTACAGTCTTTCCACTATTGTCTTTCCACAATAGTCTGTCCACTTTAGTCTTTCCAATTAAGTTTTTCCACTTTAGTCTATCCACTTCAGTCTTTCCACTATAGTCTGTCCACTTTAGTCTTTCCACTATAGTCTCCACTTTATTCTGCCCACTACAGTCTTTCCACTATAGTCTGTCGACTTTAGTCTTTCCACTATTCTCTGTCCACTTTAGTCTGTCCACTTTAGTCTTTCCACTATTCTCTGTCCACTTTAGTCTTTCCACTTTATTCTTTCCACTATAGTCTTTCCACTATAGTCTGTCCACTTTAGTCTTTCCACTATTCTCTGTCCACTTTAGTCTTTCCACTTTAGTCTTTCAACTATAGTCTCCACTTTATTCTGTCCACTACAGTCTTTCCACTTTAGTCTTTCCACTATAGTCTCCACTTTATTCTGTCCACTACAGCCTTTCCACTAGTCTTTCCACTATAGTCTGTCCACTTTAGTCTGTCCACTTTAATCTTTCCACTATTCTCTGTCCACTTTTGTCTTTCCACTTTAGTCTTTCCACTATGGTCTCCACTTTATTCTGTCCAGTACAGTCTCTCCACTATAGTCTTACCACTATAGTCTGTCCACTTTAGTCTTTCCACTATTCTCTGTCAACTTTAGTCTTTCCACTATACTCTCCACTTTATTCTGTCCACTACAGTCTTTCCAGTAGTCTTTCCACTATAGTCTTTCCACTATAGTCTGTCCACTTTAGTCTTTCCACTATAGTCTGTCCACTTTAGTCTTTCCACTTTAGTCTTTCCACTTTAGTCTTTCCACTATAGTCTCCACTTTATTCTGTCCACTACAGTCTTTCCACTTTAGTCTTTCCACTTTAATCTGTCCACTTTAGTCTTTCCACTATAGTCTGTCCACTTTAGTCTTTCCACTATAGTCTGTCAACTTTAGTCTTTCCACTTTAGTCTTTCCACTTTAGTCTTTCCACTATAGTCTCCACTTTATTCTGTCCACTACAGTCTTTCCACTATAGTCTTTCCACTTTAGTCTGTCCACCTTAGTCTTTCCACTATAGTCTGTCCACTTTGGTCTTTCCACTTTAGTCTTTCCACTTTAGTCATTTCCACTATCTTCTGTCCACTTTAGTCTTTCCACTTTAGTCTTTCCACTTTAGTCGTTCCACTTTAGTCTTTCCACTATAGTCTCCACTTTATTCTGTCCACTACAGTCTTTCCACTATAGTCTTTCCACTATAGTCTGTCCACTTTAGTCTTTCCACTTTAGTCTGTCCACTTTAGTCTTTCCACTTTATTCTCTCCACTTCAGTGTGTACACTTTAGTTTGTCCACTGAGTCTTTCCACTTCAGTCTTTCCACTATAGTCTGTCCACTTTAGTCTTTCCACTATAGTCTCCACTTTATTCTGTCCACTACAGTCTCTCCACTATAGTCTTTTCACTATAGTCTGTCCACTTTAGTCTTTCCACTATTCTCTGTCCACTTTAGTCTTTCCACTATAGTCTTTCCACTATAGTCTGTCCACTTTAGTCTCTCCACTATTCTCTCTCCACTTTAGTCTTTCCACTATAGTCTCCACTTTATTCTGTCCACTACAGTCTTTCCACTATAGTCTTTCCACTATAGTCTGTCCACTTTAGTATTTCCACTATTCTCTGTCCACTTTAGTCTTTCAACTATAGTCTCCACTTTATTCTGTCCACTACAGTCTTTCCACTTTAGTCTTTCCACTATAGTCTCCACTTTATTCTGTCCACTACAGCCTTTCCACTAGTCTTTCCACTATAGTCTGTCCACTTTAGTCTTTCCAATTTAATCTTTCCACTATTCTCTGTCCACTTTTGTCTTTCCACTTTAGTCTTTCCACTACGGTCTCCACTTTATTCTGTCCAGTACAGTCTCTCCACTATTGTTTTTCCACTATAGTCTGTCCACTTTAGTCTTTCCACTATTCTCTGTCAACTTTAGTCTTTCCACTATACTCTCCACTTTATTCTGTCCACTACAGTCTTTCCACTAGTCTTTCCACTATAGTCTTTCCACTATAGTCTGTCCACTTTAGTCTTTCCACTATAGTCTGTCCACTTTAGTCTTTCCACTTTAGTCTTTCCACTTTAGTCTTTCCACTATAGTCTCCACTTTATTCTGTCCACTACAGTCTTTCCACTTTAGTATTTCCACTTTAGTCTGTCCACTTTAGTCTTTCCACTATAGTCTGTCCACTTTAGTCTTTCCACTATAGTCTGTCCAATTTAGTCTTTCCACTTTAGTCTTTCCACTTTAGTCTTTCCACTATAGTCTCCACTTTATTCTGTCCACTACAGTCTTTCCACTATAGTATTTCCACTATAGTCTGTCCATTTGAGTCTTTCCACTTTAGTCTGTCCACTTTAGTCTGTCCACTATAGTCTTTCCACTTTAGTCATTTCCATTATCTTCTGTCCACTTTAGTCTTTCCACTTTAGTCTGTTCACTTTAGCCTTTCCACTATAGTCTGTCCACTTTGTTCTTTCCACTTTAGTCTTTCCACTTTAGTCATTTCCACTATCTTCTGTCCACTTTAGTCTTTCCACTTTAGTCTTTCCACTTTAGTCTGTCCACTTTAGTCTTTCCACTATAGTCTCCACTTTATTCTGTCCACTACAGTCTTTTCACTATAGTCTTTCCATTATAGTCTGTCCACTTGAGTCTATCCACTTTAGTCTGTCCACTTTAGTCTGTCCACTTTAGTCTTTCCACTTTAGTCATTTCCACTATCTTCTGTCCACTTTAGTCTTTCCACTTTAGTCTTTCCACTATAGTCTTTCCACTTCAGTCTGTCCACTTTAGTCTTTCCACTTTAGTCTTTCCACTATTCTCTGTCCATTTTAGTCTTTCCACTATAGTCTCCACTTTATTCTCTCCACTACAGTCTTTCTACTATAGACTTTCCACTACAGTCTGACCACTTTAGTCTTTCAAATTAAGTTTTTCCACTTTAGTCTATCCACTTCAGTCTTTCCACTATAGTCTGTCCACTTTAGTCTCTCCACTTTAGTCTTTCCACTATAGTCTCCACTTTATTCTGCCCACTCAGTCTTTCAACTATAGTCTGTCGACTTTAGTCTTTCCAATATTCTCTGTCCACTTTAGTCTTTTCACTATAGTCTCCACTTTATTCTGTTCACTACAGTCTTTCCACTATAGTCTTTCAACTATAGTCTGTCCGCTTTAGTCTTTCCACTTTAGTCTTTCCACTATAGTCTCCACTTTATTCTGTCCACTACAGTCTTTCCACTAGTCTTTCCACTATAGTCTGTCCACTTTAGTCTGTCCACTTTAGTCTTTCCACTTTAGTCTGTCCACTTTAGTCTTTCCACTTTAGTCATTTCCACTATCGTCTGTCCACTTTAGTCTTTCCACTTTAGTCTGTCCACTTTAGTCTTTCCACTATAGTCTGTCCACTTTAGTCTTTCCCCTATAGTCTGTCCACTTTAGTCTTTCCACTTTATTCTCTCCACTTCAGTGTGTATACTTTAGTTTGTCCACTGAGTCTTTCCACTTCAGTCTTTCCACTATAGTCTGTCCACTTTAGTCTTTCCACTTTAGTCTTTCCACTATAGTCTTTCCACTTCAGTCTGTCCACTTTAGTCTTTCCACTATAGTCTTTCCACTTTAGTCTTTCCACCATAGTCTTTCCACTTTAGTCTGTCCACTTAGTCTTTCCACTTCAGTCTTTCCACTATAGTCTGTCCACTTTAGTCTTTCCACTTTAGTCTTTCCACTATAGTCTCCACTTTATTCTGTCCACTACAGTCTTTCCACTTTAGTCTTTCCACTATTATCTGTCCACTTTAGTCTTTCCACTAAAGTCTCCACTTTATTCTGTCCACTACAGTCTTTCCACTATAGTCTTTCCACTATCGTCTGTCCACTTCAGTCTTTCCACTATTCTCTGTCCACTTTAGTCTTTCCACTATAGTTTTCACTTTATTCTGTTTACTACAGTCTTTCTACTATAGTCTTTCCACTATGGTCAGTCCACTTTAGTCTTTCCAATTAAGTTTTTCCACTTTAGTCTATCCAATTCAGTCTTTCCACTATAGTCTGTCCACTTTAGTCCTTCCACTTTAGTCTTTCCACTATAGTCTCCACTTTATTCTGCCCACTGCAGTCTTTCCACTATAGTCTTTCCACCATAGTCTGTCGACTTTAGTCTTTCCACTATTCTCTGTCCACTTTAGTCTTTCCACTATAGTCTCCACTTTATTCTGTCCACTACAGTCTTTCCACTATAGTCTTTCAACTATAGTCTGTCCACTTTAGTCTTTCCACTTTAGTCTTTCCACTTTAGTCTTTCCACTGTAGTCTCCACTTTATTCTGTCCACTACAGTCTTTCCACTATAGTCTGTCCACTTTAGTCTGTCCACTTTATTCTTTCCACTATTCTCTGTCAACTTTTGTCTTTCCACTTTAGTCTTTCCGCTATAGTCACCACTTTATTCTATCCACTACAGTCTTTCCACTATTGTCTTTCCACTATAGTCCACCCACTTTAGTCTTTCCACTTTAGTTTTTCCACTTTAGTCTGTCCACTTCAGTCTTTCCACTATAGTCTGTCCACTTTAGTCTTTCCACTTTAGTCTTTCCACTATAGTCTCCAGTTTATTCTGTCCACGACAGTCTTTCCACTATTCTCTGTCCACATTAGTCTTTCCACTTTATTCTTTCCACTACAGTCTCCACTTTACTCTGTCCACTACAGTCTTTCCACTATTGTCTTTCCACTATAGTCTGTCCACTTTAGTCTTTCCACTTTAGTCCACTATCTTCTGTCCACTTTAGTCTTCCACTTTAGTCCACTGAGTCTTTCCACTTCAGTCTTTCCACTTTAGTCTTTCCGCTTTAGTCATTTCCACTATCTTCTGTCCACTTTAGTCTTTCCACTTTAGTCTTTCCACTTTAGTCTGTCCACTTTAGTCTTTCCACTATAGTCTCTCCACTTTAGACTTTAGTCTGTCCACTGAGTCTTTCCACTTCAGTCTATCCACTATAGTCTGTCCACTTTAGTATTTCCACTTTAGTCTTTCCACTTTAGTCTTACCACTATAGTCTCCACTTTATTCTGTCCACTACAGTCTTTCCACTATAGTCTTTCCACTATAGTCCGCCCACTTTAGTCTTTCCACTTTAGTTTTTCCACTTTAGTCTGTCCACTTCAGTCTTTCCACTATAGTCTGTCCACTTTAGTCTTTCCACTTTAGTCTTTCCACTATAGTCTCCAGTTTATTCTGTCCACTACAGTCTTTCCACTATTCTCTGTCCACTTTAGTCTTTCCACTTTATTCTTTCCACTATAATCTCCACTTTACTCTGTCCACTACAGTCTTTCCACTATTGTCTTTCCACTATAGTCTGTCCACTTTAGTCTTTCCACTTTAGTCCACTAGCTTCTGTCCACTTTAGTCTTCCACTTTAGTCCACTGAGTCTTTCCACTTCAGTCTTTTCACTTTAGTCTTTCCGCTTTAGTCATTTCCACTATCTTCTGTCCACTTTAGTCTTTCCACTTTAGTCTTTCCACTTTAGTCTGTCCACTTTAGTCTTTCCACTATAGTCTCTCCACTTTAGACTTTTGTCTGTCCACTGAGTCTTTCCACTTCAGTCTTTCCACTATAGTCTGTCCACTTTAGTCTTTCCACTTTAGTCTTTCCACTTTAGTCTTACCACTATAGTCTCCACTTTATTCTGTCCACTACAGTCTTTCCACTATAGTCTTTCCACTATAGTCTGTCCACCTTAGTCTTTCCACTTTAGCCTTTCCACTTTAGTCTGTAAACTTTAGTCTTTCCACTATAGACTGTCCACTTTAGTCTTTCCACTTTAGTCTTTCCACTTTAGTCTTTCCAGAATAGTCTCCACTTTATTCTGTCCACTACAGTCTTTCCACATTAGTCTGTCCACTTTAGTCTTTCCACTATAGTCTCTCCACTTTAGTCTTTCCACTATAGTCTGTCCACTTTAGTCTTTCCACTTTAGTCTTTCCACTTTAGTCTTTCCACTATAGTCTCCACTTTATTCTGTCCACTACAATCTTTCCACTATAGTCTTTCCACTATAGTCTGTCCAATTTAGTCTTTCCACTTTAGCCTTTCCACTTTAGTCTTTCCACTATAGACTGTCCACTTTAGTCTGTCCACTTTAGTCTTTCCACTATTCTCTGTCCACTTTAGTCTTTCCACTTTAGTCTTTCCACTATAGTCTCCACTTCATTCTGTCCACTACAGTCTTTCCACAATTGTCTTTCCACAATAGTCTGTCCACTTTAGTCTTTCCACTTTAGTCTTTCCACTTTAGTCTGTCCACTTTAGACTGTCCACTTTGGTCTTTCCACTTTAGTCTTTCCACTTTAGTCATTTCCACTATCTTCTGTCCACTTTAGTCTTTCCACTTTAGTCTTTCCACTTTAGTTTGTCCACTTTAGTCTTTCCACTATAGTCTGTCCACTTTAGTCTTTCCACTATAGTCTGTCCACTTTAGTCTGTCCACTTTAGTCTTTCCACTTTAGTCATTTCCACTATCTTCTGTCAACTTTAGTCTTTCCACTTTAGTCCGTCCACTTTAGTCTTTCCACTATAGTCTGTCCACTTCGGTCTTTCCACTTTAGTCTTTCCACTTTAGTCATTTCCACTATCTTCTGTCCACTTTAGTCTTTCCACTTTAGTCTTTCCACTTTAGTTTGTCCACTTTAGTCTTTCCACTATAGTCTTTCCACTTTAGTCTTTCCACTTTAGCCTTTCCACTTTAGTCTTTAAAACTATAGTCTCCACTTTATTCTGTCCACTACATTCTTTCCACTTTAGTCTTTCCACTATTCTCTGTCCACTTTAGTCTTTCCACTATAGTCTCCACTTTATTCTGTCCACTACAGTCTTTCCACTATAGTCTGTCCACTTTAGTCTTTCCACTATTCTCTGTCCACTTTAGTCTTTCCACTATAGTCTCCACTTTATTCTGTCCACTACAGTCTTTCCACTATAGTCTTTCCACTATAGTCTGTCCACTTTAGTATTTCCACTATTCTCTGTCCATTTTAGTCTTTCCACTTTAGTCTTTCAAGTATAGTCTCCACTTTATTCTGTCCACTACAGTCTTTCCACTTTAGTCTTTCCACTATAGTCTCCACTTTATTCTGTTCACTACAGCCTTTCCACTAGTCTTTCCACTATAGTCTGTCCACTTTAGTCTGTCCACTTTAATCTTTCCACTATTCTCTGTCCACTTTTGTCTTTCCACTTTAGTCTTTCCACTATGGTCTCCACTTTATTCTGTCCAGTACAGTCTCTCCACTATAGTCTTTCCACTATAGTCTGTCCACTTTAGTCTTTCCACTATTCTCTGTCAACTTTAGTCTTTCCACTATACTCTCCACTT